>MU228109.1:717592-730419 GCA_018584345.1 Thuja plicata
TATATATATATATATATATATATATAACATGCACCCATTTTTTAGAAAATGGGCACCCATTTCATAAATGGGTGCCCATTTGATATTTACGGATTGGGCACCCAAAGTATAATGGACACTTGTTTCTAAAAAAATGGGTGCCCATTTCTTTTGCCAAAAATTTTAGACTGTGGACTTCCACGGAATTGTTACCCAAGTTGGTCTTGGATTCAATAGTTGGAATATGAGATATTTCTATTAAGATGTAGAATATGTCACAAGTATGGGCATATACAAAGGAAATTCCTTAGATTCAGGTCACTTGACCCAGCTAAAGCCTCTTCCAATTCAAATCCTAGAGTGGATAAAGGGAAATCTCCTATGTGTAATGGTACTACAAATGAAGATAGCTTCATCCTTGTAAAAAATCATAATAAAGGAAGAGTTCAAAAGAAAACATGGATGGATAGACAAAAAACTGAGATTTCTAACTGATTTGGAGCTTTAGAAAAGTAGGTTTAGGAGGAGGGAATTCCAATTGAATAATTACCGAGTGCTAAACTTCCTAGAAGTGACATTGGAGGAGGATAACAAAAATAGTTAGAAAAATGTAGCTATAGTGGATCAAAGCAATGGGTAGATGGATACAGATCTTACTCCAAGGTCAATGTTTATGAAAAACCCTAGTGATACCTTAGTGTAAAATATGTGGCTATAGTGGTGGCTTTAGCTTCTCCTATATTAAAGGTAACTTTGGAGTATGGAAAGATAAACATGAATTTTCCTCCCTTGGGTCTACAAAAAAAGCTATTAAGAAGGGGTGTGTGGTGAAACCTTCAATGAGTAGATAGAACACATATTGGGAGAGGGTGAATATTATTGGGGATAAATTGGTTTAGTGTGGGTTTGTGAAACCCATTGATTTCCACTTTACTCATCCTCAAAAATGATTATCTTATCATGGAATGTGAGTGGGTTGAACAACATCCCGAGACAAAAGGATATTCTAGATTTGATTATTTCTCATACTTTTGACATTATCTTCATTTGCAAAACTAAATTGCAAGTGGAGGGTATAGAAAGTAGAGTTTCTAGGATTTGGCTGCATAGAGTTGGTCAGTATGTGGGAGCTCATGGTAATCCCAGTGGAATGACTTGCTTATGGGATCAAAGAAAGGTTGTCACTTAGTGGTGAATTAAAGGTTTATCTTCTATTTTTATGGTTGTATCTTATCTGGATTTAGGTGAAACTTGTCTTTTTTCCAATGTTTATGCCCCTACTACTCTTTTGGGTAAATCATAGCTTTAGGATCATATTAGATATGTCTTCTCTCTAAGCCCCTTCCTCCATTGTATTTTATAAGGGGACTTCAATGGAGTTTGTAACTTTGAAGGGAAAGGATAGGGATGGCTAGGTTGGATCTTTTATCCATTCTCCTCGATGATAAAATTGATCTTTTGAATGTTATTGATGTGAATCTTAATAATGACATTTTCTCTTGGACTAATAAGAGAAGTCGAATGGATGCAATTTTTGAGAAAATTGATATATTCCTTATTTCTTGATACTAGATAGGATTTAGATGTATGCTGGTATATTTCATTAAATTAGTAGGTTTTAGTTTTAAGTTTTCATTAATAAGAATACCATCTTATTTATTCAGTCATACAACTGTATTCATTTCTATTACTACCATTGGTAGTTTTTACTTCCTATAGCACCTTTTTAAGGAGATTTGACTGATTGAATAAAACCTCAAAAAAATGCATTCACCACTCTCATATGGTATTAGAGGGATGTTGACATCTCTTGAGCAACATTGAAGTGTATAGTGAGTTGGTATAAATGATGTTGCAGAGTTCATGAGTGTAAAGTGTGTTCTCAGCTTTTGAAAGTAGAATGAAGCTAGAATAGTTATACAAATTTACAATTTTTCTCTTCCATAGATTAGGATTTACAAATATTTTAGCGGAAAAATGAAGTGGGAGGTGCCAGATTTAGCAGGAGATATGTAGAGGAGGAAGTGTGGTGATTTTTGTGGAGGAAGAGGAGATTTCAATGTTGATATCAATACATTTTAACTGAGAACCAGGAATAGTTAGACAATTTATAGCTTGCAATTGATGGGCTCGAAGAGCATTATTACTAGTAATTTCTTTCCTTTAGATAGAAAATAATAAATTGTACTAATTTATGTATTGATTGTTGAATAAAAAAAAGGTAAAAATTGATTTAACAGAGGAATAAGTAGTATTAATCCTTAAAATTAATAATAGGAAGTTAATAAGATGAGTTAATAAGGTTTTTAGTAAGAAGGACTATATGTTATTGTTTGGGTTATTCAACTTTTTTATTTTCTTTTGAGGAAGCTAACAAATCCTTATTGGATAGATTAAAGTTCATCTCAAAGTTATGAATGTTTTGTGCTTTGTGACTATTGCTTATGAATGAAAGGAGTTTAAAATATTTGTTTCACATGTTAAGCTTATATGGGATGACCCTAATGTTGGTGTTCTAAGCATAGTTTGATCTTCAAATCCTTCTTGGTTAGTAAATGTTAGCTATGGAACTATGAATTTGAAAGTGTGAATTGTTGCATTTTGTAGTAGGAAAAGCATCCATATTCACTAATGTTATTGAAAATAAATTATATAATTCCACCTATGAATTGGATGATCAAGTTAGGACCGAATTCTACATATGCGTAGAACATTTGAAATAATATCAGCTATAAAAAAATATTCATGATTTAGGAACATTACTTCTCAGTGAACTTCTATTGTTTGCATCTCTCGGTTGATGTGCCCTTGAACATGACACAACTGTTTGAAAAAATTCTTGACAAATTATTGATACTGAGATAGAATGTTGGATGATGAGAATTATTTAATGCCTTTCATATTTAAGGATTTCTCTCTGTCATGCTTGAAATATAGTTTGAAATTATAGTATAGTTGGTTTACCCTACTAAATATGGTTTACTAAGAGGGGGGTGAATTAGAAAATATTGAACCTTAATACTTTAACCTAAACCTCTGATTCAACTCGATGAGTAAAATAAAAACAACAACTGTAACTTGTAAACTCTTCACAAAATTGATAAAAGCATATAACTTAAGAAAAAACATTCACAGTTATCAACCATCACGTGTAACACAAGATTTAACAAGGAAACCCAATTTGGGAAAAAAATCACTGGGAATTACCACCCACAAAAAGAAATACTTTTCTGAAGTATGCTCGGTTAAGAGCCAATCCTATTAAATATTATAGTATACATTGTTAGATGTGACCCTATTAGGGGATTTACCTTAGACGTGTTAAGATCTTAACCCTATTAGGAGTGGTCTAGTTAGAGGGCTTAACCATTTATCCTAGAATGGTACCTTTCTCAAGGGTTTACAAAAGGACTTGTTAGATCCACTTGGTAAGGAGAGTTTATGTTACAAATGTTAGTAAGAAACAATGTACTAATGTGACCTGTGATTCTATAGCTATACTTTTCTTGATCATATCCTTTGTTTTCTCTTTAAAATATACTGCCACCAACAACTTATCAACACATCAATCTCTCCTCTAGACTATTTATCTAACTCTTTCACTACTCTTCTTGGTATCTCTTCAACTTATCACTTCACCAGCAGCTCTGTATAGACATACATACTCATCAATATGTAGGCCTTTGTTTTTCCTTTTAATCCTATTGATTAGGCTTTCCCTTAACTACACATAGTCGTCTGATCATCTCAAATGAACTGATTCAATGTATTTGCAATACGGTTAAGCAATTAACCATGCCTCGTGACTTGCACTTTTTCTTGGAACTCGCAACTTTCTTTTTCCACATAATCTACATCACTAATTTTGAACTTTAATTTTCATCACCGTAGATCTTACAAAAGGCTTTGTCTTTATTCTTGGAAACTTCTTGATCAACGTGCCTTCGTATTAAATTCATTTTGCTCCTTGTATTCAATCTTTGTTCATGCTCTATTATGTGCTCGGTGATTCAATAAATATCTTCACTTGGTATCTGACCTTTCTTGGTTACCAAACTTTCTCATTAATTGTTCTTGCTTGGTTGTCAACTTTGATTGATGAATTTCTTTCTTTTTCTGGACTGACAAACACTTAACTTCTCAGTAACTAGGTTTTTCCCTTTACTAACTTGACCTTCTGCTTTATCGACTTAACAACATGAAATGTTAAGTAAGCAAAAATTATATCAATAGTTCCTTATCATTGTCTAATATTCATTATCTTCCCAATTAAGTTCTTCTCCGATTGGTATGACATCTTATTATAAACCATAAATCAATTACTTGACATCAATGAAAAAGTAACAAATGATCTAACCATTATAGTTTCTTGTATTCTTCTGAAACTCAATCTTTGTCACCATTACCATCCGTTGGTTAATGATATCCCTCTTTGGCATTGATGTAAACACTATCAATTGGTGATTGTATACTCTTCTCTTTGGACTATCTCTACTCCCTCTTTTCTTGTTCTTCATTTTTGTCTTCTGTTACATTCTCCCTCTTGCATGTAGTCTCCTTTACTTGTACCCATCACTTTCTTCTTCCTTGTACTTATTTCTCCCTATTTCTCCCTTGTAGAGTCATCAATTACATACTTCTCCCTCTTTGACAATAATTCCAAAGATCTGTACTCCCTAAATATTGTTCACATAGTGAATCATACCTTGCATGTACTAATTTTTTTTTGCATACATAATTCCTTTTACAACTTCAGGAATCGCCTAAAGTGTGATCAGTCAGCATCAACTCAAAAGTCATATAATCTAATGTATTCTAGAATTTATGCAACATGCCTCTTGCATTTAATGAATGTTAGATAGAGGTAGGACCCCTATTTTACCTCTCAGATACTCAAAATCATCCTTTGATAGTGGCTTGGTGAATATGTCAGTAGGTTTTTATTTTGCATTCACATACTCCAACATTACAAGCTTGTCTTGTACTTTCTCTCTCAAGTAGTGATACTTGATAGATATGTGCTTTGTCTTTGAGTGCATTACTGGATTCTTTGATATTTTTATAGCACTTGTAATGTCACAATAAATAGTGACTAGATCGGTGCTATCTCCTTGAATACCTTCTAGTAGTTGTTTGATACACACAATATTTGCACAATTCATAGCTGAAGCAACATACTCAGCCAGACAGTAGACAGTGATATATAACTTTATTTCTTTCTTAGCCATGTAACTAGTATTTCTCCTAAAAATAATGCTCCTCCGCTTGTACTCTTTCTGTCATAAATATTTCCAGCCCAATCAACATTAGTATATACTTTCAAGTCAAAGTCTCCTCCTTTATTGTATCGTAGGCCAAAATATTCAGTGTCTTTTACATATCTAAAAAATCTCTTCACTACAGACATATGTGTATCCTTCAGACTAAAAGAGAGCCTTGCAACAATTCCTATTGCATGAGCAATATTAGGTTTGTTGTGCACTACATATTGAAACTTACCAATCAGAGATAGGTGGAGTATCTGATTGACTTCTTGTGACTCATCCTCTTTAGATGACTAACATCTAGTGACCATTGGTGTTCGAACTAGTTCTGAGTCATCCATACCAAATTTATTTTGGATAGCCTTGATATATTTTTCTTGTGTAATATAGATCCCATCCTTTACCTATTTAATTTGAATTCCAAGAAAAAACATAATCTCTCCATTCATAGACATTTCAAACTCCTTTCTCATCTCCCCAACAAAATATCTGCACCATGTGTCATTGCCTCCAAAGATAATGTCATCAATAAATATTTGAGCAATTAAAACCTTGTTATTACTATCACATTTCAAATACACATTGTTTTTGTTAATAGTTCTTTGAAATCCTATTTTCATTAGATATGAATGCAGTATCTCATACCATGCTAGGGGTGCTTGTTTCAATACATACATTTATTTATATGATTTGCATACCATGTCTCAGTTAGCATTCTCAGAAAATCCTCCATCTTGTTCAATATATACTTCCTATTCAAGAATACCATTGAGAAATGCAGACTTAACATCCATGTGATAAAATTTGAATCTCTTATAAGACACAAATTCTAGTAGAATCCTTACTCCTTCTAATCTAGCAATATGTGAAAAAAATTCACCATAGTTAATTCCTTCTTCTTGTGCATACCCCTTGCAACATAATCTTGCCTTATTTATGATTATATTACTATGCTCATTCAGCTTATTTCTAAAAATCCACTTAGTTCCTATTACATTCTTATCTTTTGGTCTCTTTACCAAAGTCCATGTATTATTATTTTGAATTTGATCTATGTCTTCCTTCATTGGTCTCATCCAACCTTCACTTTCTAAAGCATCTTTTAATTTTCTCGGTTTAATTTTAGATATTAAACATGTGTTTTCTCTTACCTTTCTTCTTTTTTGAGCTCCAACAATCTTATATCCAATGATTTTTCTCGGTGAGTGGTGTCTTTTTACATACTTTACCAATATGGGCTAGCTAGCCATTGCTATCTCTTCCTTTCCATCATTTGGTTGAATCTCTCTCGGCTAATCTTCTTCTTTAGTTTGTTATTTTGGTAGGGTGTCAAGAATCTCAATATGTACATAAAAAAATATAAGATAATCCTTGGGTTCCTTCTTACTGTCTTCATCATTCTTCTCTGCAAATTCATCAATCCTCACATTTGCACTTTCTACAATTTTCTTAGTAATATTATTCATACATTTGTAGGAATTTATCTTAGTATAATATCCCAAGAATATTCCTTCATCTCCTTTAGAGTCAAACTTTCCATCTCTTTCTTCTTTAATAATATAACACCTACTTCCAAAGACTTTGAAGTAACTTACATTTGGTTTATGTCCATACCAGATCTCATAAGGTGTTTTGTTTGTTCCCTTCTTTAGTTTGACTCAGTTAATTGTATATGCATCCGTGTTGACTGCTTCTCTCATGAAGGTTTGAGAAATCCCATTCTCAATCATCAATGTTATTGAACAATCCACAATGGGTTTATTTCTCCTTTCATATATACCATTATGTTGTGATTTTCTTCGTGCAGACATCTGCCCCTTTATACCATGTTCATTTGTAGAAGAGTGTAAATTCATCAGATGTAAACTCTTTGCCTCTGTCAAATCTCATACATTTCATCTGTCTCCCTATTTATTTTTCAACTTTGGCCTTGTACAACTTAAACTGATGTAGATGCATTGATGGTATTCCATAAAATCTTCTTGTTAATACTTTCCTTCTTCATAGACATTGATTTAGAGGCTCCTGATCCATTTGATAGTCAAATAATAATACACCAACTTTATATTACCTTCCATAAAATCACTGAACAGGAACTCACCAACCATCGATCACTGATTCCTTCTCATATATTGCATGTTTGTTGATCATTCATAGACTGAGACTGTATATCAACATATGGGTCAGTTTTGAGTTTGAATATGATAATTTCCACCACCTTTTCTCCATTTACAAATTTCGTACTCAAACCATAATGGTCTTCAATATCCTACGAACGCTTAAAAATGATAATCAAATGGCTATTCCAAGGTGACTGTCGCAGTATGGTCTCTCAGTTCCACATGGCTTAAACATATGTAATCACCTCCCCAATAATATTGCATGATTCAAAACTAATCTAAGACTTATGTAACGGTTCTTGGAAAACCCTTCCAGACCAAAACCATTCCAAAATTAACAATTTTTTTTCAAATCAATTCTTGTCCACTAAGACATACAACGAAAATGACCACCATTTGATCCAAATCAGGACTGTTGCAACCCAAAACAACATATTTAAATATTATTTATGAATAATTCAGAGAAACCCGATATACAAATCAAACTGGACTTATTCAAGATCGATTGTCAAAGACCCGATTCAATAAACTATTTGAACTCTTTCAACCAAAAACAATTTGCAGAATACATTATCATTAAAGCGACTCCACGAAATCTGAAATACCATTGATCAAATTCACCTCCATTCATAAGATCAAAAACTGAGTACAAACATGAATTAAATGGATACAAATATATATGGGACTTATACTAATTTAACATGGAAAGGAATGAATAGTGATAATAGAGAACACAATTCAAAACCAACTTCTTTAACAACAAAATCCATTAAATAAAATATTGCAATTACAAAACATGGCTCTATGGCGACAACCAGAGAGCCATTTGGACTCTCTTCTAATCTTTTCTCACTATCTACCATAACCTCTCTTCTCTATTCTCTACCCCATTTGATTGTTTCAAGGTGTGCACCCTTGGTCTCGGTCAAGCCATGCAGTGGTTGGTGACAAGGGTTTAACATCCTCCTATGTATTCTATAAATCTAGTGGTTGTATCAGGCATTAAAAGTTTGAGCTTTTGGTGCAATAAAAACCACCCAATCTAAAAATTGGTATGAGAGCTAAGGTCACAGATTCAAACCCCATGCATGTCCTGAGGGTGGGATTGTTGAAATTTGTGCACCCTTGGTCTCTGTCAGGCCATGCAGCGATTGGTGACAAGGGTTTAATAGCCTCTTGTGTATTCTATAAATCTAGTGGCTGTATTGGGCATTAAAAGTTCAAGATTTTGGTGCAACAGAAACCACCCAATCTAACAATTGGTATGAGATCTAAGGTCATAGGTTCCAACCCCATGCATGTCCTGAGGGTGGGATTATTGCAAGGTGTGCACCCTTGGTCTCGGTCAGGCCTTGCACCGATTGGTGATGAGGGTTTAACAACCTCCTGTGAATCCTATAAATCTAGTGGTTGTATCAAGAATTTAAAGTTTGAGCTTTTGGTGCAATGAAAACCACCCAATCTAACACTGATTACATACACATTTGTATTTAAAGACCATCTTGACATTCACAAATTGTACACTTACATGACCGTTAATATTTCCATTCGGTCTTTTCATTACAAATGTCATAAAATCTCTTTATCGAATTCATTAAAATTCTAGCTAATAAACATTTTCTGAACATGGTTTTATAAGATTTGAAAATGACTTAAATATATCAATAAATGTTCCATAGTCAAGGTGCCCCTGCACCATACTCCTGAGCTTTAAAATTTTCCATGTCCCATGGAAATACTTTGGTGAGACTACAAAAATCTTTGCCTCTATCATCGCTGGATCGATGCCTCCTCTACTTTCTCTTTCACTATCAAATGACTCCCATTAGTTATAATAAGTTACCATATAATAAACATTTGAAATCCATCACATTTTTCTCTTAAAAAGATAATCGACATTATCCTAAAATAATCATCAATAAAAAATATAAAGTATCTATCTCCATATTAGTTTTGTGTTCTCATGCGACCACATAGATCGGTGTGTACCAATTCCAATATACCTTGTGTAGTATAGGTTTTTCTTTTAAATCTCAATTTAGTCATCTTACCTACTTGACATCCTTTACATATTACATTCTCAAGTTTGTCTAGAATCGATATGCCTCTTACTCTATTCTTCTTACTTACTTTGATTAAGTTATCAAAATTAACATGACATAGTCTTTTGTTCCATAGACATACATCTTCAGTATTAGAAAATAGACAACTCTTTATGGATGTATCAAGGTAGAATAAGTTACCTTTAGATTTACCTCTGATAGCAATCAGAATTCCTTTCTGATCAAATACTTTAACCTTACTGTTTTGAAATTCCATTTGATGACCTATATTGTTTAACTGTGCCACACTCAAAAAATTGTATTTCAGACCTTCAACCCAATAGACATCATCACACTTAATATTGTTTAGAATAATTATAGAACCTTTTCCCTTTACATGATATGAGGCATCATTTCTAAATCTAATATTATCACCATTATGCTCTTTCAAAGTAATAAAATTGTTAGTATCAACAGTCATATGGTGTGAGAAATTGCTATCTATAATCCATGTATCATTTTTAGTTACTTGTTATATTAAGGCATTTTATTCAATGCACCTATCTTAATTACATTCATCTTTAATAGAAACATAAAAAACTTCTTCTTCAACATCATCGGTGTCATCATTAGATGAACCTCCTTTAGCAATTTAGCATGCTTTCTTTCCTTTTTTCTTGAAATCTCTAAATCTTCTAAATCAATTCTCAGTCTTGTTGTTGTCTTTCTTATCTCTCTTCTCATTATTATCAGGATAAATAGAAGCTATGTGACAAATCTTGTTGCATGAAAAAAATTTCAAAGGTATCTTACCTTTGTACTTTCCTTTACCTCTTGGTAGTCTCCTAGCCAATAATGTTTCAAATTCATGTTTCATTCTTTTCATCTTCAACATATACATCTTCAAGATCACTCTTACAACAATGAAACCTTTCACTAGAAATACATGTATATCCATCACTAGATCTAGGATCTATAGAATTCCTAATAGTTAAGGATGATTTGAAGTCAGATTCAATCTTAGAGGTGGCTGGTAGACTATTGTCAAAATCATTTAGCTCAAAAGCAGTTTGCTTACCGATTGTAGCATCCAAAGTAACAACCATCTGTGGAATGGATCTCAACTCTTGAATAGAAGACACATGGATGGCATATATAGGTAGCAGTGTTCTAAAAATCTTTATTGTAACATCTTATTCATTAATGTCTCCGCCAATACCTTTTATTGCAATCACAAACTCCTTTAGTCTTGTTCTATATGTAGTAATGTTTTCTCCTTCTTTTCAAACTTTCCTCTTAAGCTTTGAGCCTTAGCTATATGAAGATGTTGATCTCTGCCAAAAACTAGTGTAATCCTATCCCACATCTTCTTAGCAGTAGTACAACCTTTTAAATCATTGAACTCAAGGTCGGTGAGAGTCGAAGTTATGTCTATCTTCACTTGTGTATGTTCTTGTTTTTATATTATCTTCTCAACTGTCAGAGGACCAAATATTTGAGGTGAGTACTCATTTTCAAGATGATCAAGTTCATAATCTCCAATACCAGATATGTGAAGCCTCATTTTGTTCTTCCATGAAGAATATTTATTACTATTTAACTTTGGTACTTCCTTATAAATCTTTAGACCTTTAGCTCAAGTACCTTTAAAATTATCTTCTTGGAGCACTAGCTCTGATACCAATTGTTGGTTTGCCCTACTAAATATGGTTTAATTAGAGGGGGGTGAATAAAAAAATATTTAAACTTAATACTTTAACCTAAACCTCTGATTGGACTCGGTGAATCAAACAACAACGACAACAACGAAAACTTGTAAACTCTTCACAAACTTGATAAAAGCATATAACTTAAGAAAATAACATTCACAATTATCAAGAATCAAATGCAACACATTATTTAACAAGGAAAACCAATTTGGGACAAACCTCCATGGGAATTGTCACCCACAAAAATAAGTATTCTTCTGAAGTATGCTCGGTTAAGTGCCAATCCTGTTAAACATTACAATGTACAGTTGTTAGATGTGAACATGTTAGGGGATTTACCTTATAACTGTTAATATATTCACCCTATTAGGAGTTTCCTAGTTAGAGGGATTAAAAATTAATCCTAGAATGTTACCTTTCTCAAGGGTTTACAAAAGGACTTGTTAGATCAACTCGGTTAAGAGATTCTATGTTACAAATATTAGTAAGAAACAATGTACTAATGTAATTTATGATTCTACAAATAGTCTTTTCTTGATTAGATCCTTTTTTTCTCTCTGAAACTTACAAGCACCAATAACTCATCAACATATGAGTCTCTCCTCTAGACTAGTTATCCAACTCTTTCACTACTGGGTATGTGCACCAAGTTGTGAACCAAAAAGGGGGGTATAAGTGGACACATTTTTTCTAAAATTGAGTAAACCTAAACTTGGAATAGAGGTTTGAGGGTCATGCACTCACAATAAGAATATGTGTAAAAAATAAAAAATTTAGTACTCTCAATCTAGTTTCAAAAATACTAAAATTTTTAAAAAACTGATAAGATTAAGACGCTGAAACCTTGCGCACACAAAAACTT
The DNA here is from genome assembly GCA_018584345.1 of Thuja plicata. Classification (NCBI taxonomy): domain Eukaryota; kingdom Viridiplantae; phylum Streptophyta; class Pinopsida; order Cupressales; family Cupressaceae; genus Thuja; species Thuja plicata. The sequence goes on from MU228109.1 coordinate 729,569, forward strand.
GTTTTTGTATTTTTCTGAAAAATAGAACATAGATATTTCTATGCATTGTACAATAGATATAGTTATATTCATAATTTTTCAAATCCCTTTGGTAGGATGATGGGTAAGAGTGAGATTGATAAGTTGTGTATTTTTTTGTAATTTTCCGATGAGTATTTTTTTTGTGTGATTTTTTGAAGTGATATCATCCTGAAAATTTTTGTACATGTTCATCCGTTGGGCATAACTTGCATCAAAATAATCGAAAATGATTTTTTTTAAGTGTATAGAACCAAGTGTAGAGAAATAATATGTAATTTATTTGTAATTTGGTTAAGTATATCAAAAGTTATTAAAAAAAAGGTAGACATATGTATGTGAGGACTATCATGACACTAGTAAAAAACTTAAAGTTTACTATGCTAATGTGTTCCAAAAATAGAAAATAATATATGGTTAGAAATCTAAGAAGATGTATGAGATTATGGTGAAAATTATAGAGCTACCCTATTGACAAATTGAAAATCTAATGAAAATAAATTTGATAATTCATCTTCCAAGATGAAAAAACATCTAAAAGAACAAAAATGGAGGGAAAATGAGCCTCCAAGCCTTTGGGTCATTTTCCAAGCCTCTTCCCAAGCCATAACCCGATCTCATTTCTAAATCTCAAATAACCTGATCGGGTTCTGAAAAGAAAAAATTACATTTTCAACTCCTCCATAAACCAATCGGGTTCTGTAGAATAAAATGCACAATTTTCACTTCTTCAAAACCCGACCGGGTTATGAAGAAGTAGAAATTATGCTCTCTCTCTCTCTCTCTCTCTCTCTCTCTCTCAAAGAAACTACCTTGAAAATATTCTTTCAAAC
>MU228109.1:751586-805302 GCA_018584345.1 Thuja plicata
GAAAAATCAATTGCATAATTTGATTAATCCCTTTAGGCTTGAATTTAATTATTTGATTTCATGATTATTTGATCTTTTAATTTGATTTGAATTTTGTCCATTTGATTTTGATCCATTTTAATGCATTTAGATTTGATTTTAAGGCATTTGGCTGAGATTTATAGTTTTGAATGCTTAAGGATGCACCTAGTCAATTTTAGGTGTCTACATATGCCCCTCTTTGTATTGATGTGCGAAGCGCATTAATTCAAAGAAAGCTTGATTGTCCTGATTGTTGATTCAATACTGATGAGCTGACTGACTGATATGAAAACCTAAAATGAAAATCTGATATGAAAACTTCGATATGAAACCCTGATATGATATCTCTGATATGAAACCCTGATATGAAAACTCTGATATGAAATCCTGATATGATTCTCTGATATGAAACTTTGATATGAAAACTCTGATATGAAATTCTACTCATAAATTTTGAAATTTTAATGCCCTAGATTTGATATAAAGTATGTTGCAGATTCCTAGTTTGATGATATGATGATGCCCCCTCGAAAATGAAATCATATTGATCGTAAGTAAAAGTTGTTGATGAACAATGCTGATAGAAGAGATCCAAGATGATTGCATTTCTAATATCAATGATGTTTGGAAAGATGTCAAACAAATGCCCCAGTGTGTAGAATATGCAGATTAGGTTTGACTGGGTCAAAAATCTCATAAAACAGGTTAAAATAGCTTAAATAGGTTGAAATATCCAAATTTACTATTCATTTTAACTTTTTACCATTGAGATTTTTCTCTGAGCCTCTGACGATTGATAGCGATGGTGGTCCCCATTCAAGAGCATAGGTTCAAGCGAGCATGCAAATATCTGAGACCCCTTGACTACGGGCCTTTGGTGAGTGGTTCAAACTCTCTTAGTGCATTTATTACTTTTAAAATAGAATTTAATACATGTTTTTATTGCTTTCTACAAAAATTTTAGAAAAATGCCACGTAGGATAGATAAAATTCCATGTAGGGCATAGAAAAGTCACGTGCGCGCTATGAAAAACTGCGTAGGCACAATCCTTAGCCGCGTAGGAGCTAGGGAAAAATTGTCACCCAAAAAGTAATGAGCCACCTGAAAAACCTTATTTTTTAAGGCCGCGTATGAGTTTTAAAAAGCCACGTAGGGCGATAAAAGACCACCTAATTAGTTAAGCATCACCTCTGATTTGTAAAGAGTCACCTTTAACGTTTTAAAAGCCACAGGGCTTAAAAAGTTGCGTATACTAAGTTAAGTGTCGCCTACCATTAAATTGGAAATTTTATATAGGAAAAAATAGATGAAATCCATGTGATTGATCGGCCAAATGACCCAATTAGAATCTAAGATAGAAAATGTTCATCGAGAATGTCACGTAGTGTTTAGGATATTAGAAAAGTCATAATGATGAATATTTGATAGGTCAATCAGATATGATTAAAAATGATTACAAATTGTCCTGGTATCTCACGACATAGAGGTTAGGAGCAATAAGTTGATACGCTCAAGTTAGAGCAAAGATAGATTTAATATTTTTGTGATTGACTTAGAATGGTTCACCAAGAGAAAGACTAACATGATTCACTTTGTTTCAAAATATAGGAACATTACCGCAAGTTGCGGGTATGGGGTGTAGCGTTGTGGATTTTTGATTTAGTAGATGAGTTTACACCTCTTGAGCGGCATACTATTGAGATATGTGGACTCAATTTTCTATTAGATCTCCCTCGGTTTCGATTGAACCGATGTTTGTTGATAGCTATGGCAGAGCGATGGCACTCTGACCATTAAACATTTCATTTACCTCTTGGTGAGATGACTATTACACCAGAGGATGTATATAGATTATTGAGGATCCCAACTCATGGAGAGCAAGTGTATTATGATTCAGTGTATGATAGCAGTGTTTGCAAACAGGTGTTTGGAGATAACACCATTGATGACGATTGCATTACTTGGGCACAGTTTGCCTCTTTTCCCACTTTACTAGCATTATTAGGAGTTGTGATTGGGGGATTACTTTTGCCAGATAGGAGATGTCGTGGTTTCATGGTTGGATGGGGCCAGATTTTAGAGGACCTGATTGCACATCCATAGAGATTGGGTACTTGTTCTTGTGTATTGGCTCAGTTATATCATGATCTTCATGAGATTGTGTATCGGCATAGTGCAGCTATTTCTGTAGGTGTAGTATTATTACAGTTATGGACTTGGGAGTATCTTCCTATTATGAGGCCAGTTTTAGCTCAAGTACAGGCCCATGGTTATCCATATGCTTTTCTATATGATGACATGGTTTTCCAACATCACCTAGGAAAAGTTGATTATTGGAGATGTACCATTGATGATATTGATCAGGTAGTATGGAGGTCATATCTGTAGTGTGAGAGTTGGTGGGAGGATGATGATGAGTTACCATATATTTTTTCACCATGATGGATGATAGGTCAATAACCGTTGGTCATTGAGAGATTTTTCTTTGGGCGAGTACTCTGACAGTTCGGTCGAGTGTAGGATATTCCATAGGGTATGGCACTCTATGCCAGGGTACAGGCTGAGAGATCGATGTGGGGAGCACAGGTTGACTACCAATCATCTTGTTTGCAGATAGATCAGCTCAGGTATGGGATATGGGATATGATGCCATAGGTTGCAGATGCAGGGATGTCGGCTGAGTATCGTGAGTGGTTCTTGTGACATCAGTTCATTCATTTTACTAATCTAGCAGAGCCCATTCCTGATGTTGATGAGCTCTTAGATGATGATGGAGAGGATGGGGACAATGGGGATGATGGCGATAGACCACGTAGGCACAGATTTCAAAGGGTACCTAGGGCACCTCAAGTACAGAGAGTTGCTGGACCTCAAATGAAAGGTGGACATGTGAGAGGCCAAGGCAGTGGATTTAGGTAGCCTATGCAGAGGAAAGCATGAGTATAGGTAGCTCAGGATCAGGCTCCCTTGTTAGTGGGTGCAAATTGGGCCAGGAATAGACATAGATGTGTCTAGATTGAAAAATAGGTTCCAGTTCAAGGACAGAGACCACACGTGGATCAACAGGTCAGTATTGCACAAGTGATATCTCAGGTACCCTTAGTGCCTCAGGCACTATAGGCTCCTAAAACATCATAGGCATCTCCAGTTTCTCCTGTTATAGATGATATATTGCAGGATGTTCAGGGGGTTACAGGCAGGGACAACTACAGTGATAGCTAGATTGGATAAGGTCATGACTATGCTGCAGTAGTTTATGGCTACTTTGGCTCAGTTACCTACCAGTGCAAGGACGAGTCAGGCACTTCCTAGCGTATAGGATAGAGCAGGTGATAGGGATCCTTATGGTGCAGGGGGTCAGGCACAGGTTTAGCTAGAGATGGATCAGGTGCCCCTGTTGGGTCATGAGACAGATTTGGACCGATGATATCTAGATATAGCATTGATGATGTATCATATGTATTTTTGATTAGGACTTTGATGTATGGACCATTGTATTGATGTACCTGTGATGTACTGATTTATGTTATAGACATTGATGATGGACATTTATCTATGATGATCTTTGATTCCTCCTTTGATGATGTTATGAGATTTCCTTTTATGCATGTCTACATGTTTCTATGATGCATTTATTTCTATTGTGCTATGGATGCAATGTCTTAGAGTAGGACATAGATAAATGGATGCAAATGATGTGAATGCAATTTATCTCTATATGTTTTTTTCATTTTTAACCATGTATGGATTATGCAATGCATTGAATGCAATACTTAGTGCTATGGTAAATGAAATGCATCTATCTTTTTGTTTTTGGATGTATGCAATTTAATTTATGATATGCAATTCTAAATGATGATATGGATAAATGAATAATGATTAATGTTTCTTTTTCTTGTTTTTCTCATTGACATGAATATATAATGAATAATGACTAATGATGATGTATGCAAAGGAAAATCTCATTTTGAATGAATTGAAACCAATAAATTTGATGAAGTGTTGTCAACTTTGTCCCACCCCTTGAACTTGGAAAATTGCTAGAAAGGCAAGCCACTTGAGAACTAAGCTTTGGAGAATGAAATCTAAAATGCAACATGTAATTAATCTAACTTGAATATACATTTAATCTAATAGGAAGAATGCAATTAATCTAACATGAATATAATTAATCTAACATGCAAAATGCAATGCAACTAATTGTCCTTGAGGTTTGCAAAAGAAATGCAAATTGACATATATTTTCATCATAGAGCGTTGTGGAACTAGGAGTTGATACAATCCTTACTGGTGCCACTATGACCATAAGAATATGAATATGAATTTCCCTCGTGTGGTAACCCCTTTTATGAAACCAAGTACAACGCTCACTACTTGGATGACCAACTATGGGAGTATGAATACCAGTTTAATTAGATTCAATGTTGCAAGTGGATGTTGGTATTAATATATGGAAAATCTAAATAACCAAGGTATCCTTTTGCTAAAATAAACAAAGGTTAACCCTTCATCCTATATGAATGTCCTCTATGGTTCCTTGATGACCATTTCCTTAGACTAATTCACACAAGTTAAAGAATCTTCCTCAAAATAGTCACTCAGAAGCTTAAGAAAACATCATGTCTCTATCATTGCAAATCTGTTTGAAACTTCATCAATTAGCTAAAAAGAACACAACTTAAAAAAATTCAATGAAAAATTCATCGAAAATTCCAAGTGTTTGTGAAATGTATCAATATTTTCAAATAAGAATTTTAGACAATCTGATCATTTAGGGCGTGTCAATTTTTAATCCTGATAAAATAAGTAAAGGAAACTCAAGGAGAATATTATGCGATCAAACTATTTAGGGTTGAACAATGATATTCATCAAAGGTTCCAAAATGTCTCTCCTGAATCTGAAAATCTCCTTCTGATGTGTGACCAAAATGTTGCACTATTGAATCTAGTTGGTACCAAAATCTATGATGTGTGCCCCCAAGTGATAATTGTGATCAATGTGAAACTTTAGGGCAACTTAACCTAGAATACGACAAAATGCAGCTTTGAGACTTTATTAGGGCAATGCACCAATGATGGATGCAATGAGGATATGGACAAGTGAGATGAGGAACCACAATACCTACAAATGCAACTAAGAAACACCTAAGGGACAAAAGGCACCTATTTCCAGGTTTTTACCTCTTGGAATTATTGCTCTTTTTCTCTCTTATTTTTTTGCTATTGAGGTGCCTATTGCTAGGTTTTCACCAAGGCCCTTTTTCCTCTTTTTCAAATGTTTTTGGCTTTTTGAATTTTTTGATGCTTTTGGTATTTTTAGAATTTTTCCATGTACAAGGGTGATGCTTGACTCATCTGATACTCTCAACTTATACTCTTTATTCTGATACTGTTTCCTCTGAATCAAGTGTGGAACCTCTTAAGATGAATACTATTGATAGGTTCTAGCAATTCATCACCATGGCAATCGGCCAGTTTGTAGGTCTCTGTTCCAAATGAAGAAACAATGAAAAAAGTACCAAGCCAATTTGCTTCCCACTTCCCTTTCTTTTCTCTATCAGCCTGATTTTTTGGATTTTCTCTCAATATTAGATCTCCTATTTGAAATTTTCTTGGCTTGATATGTTTGTTATAGTTCCTGGAAATTTGATTATGATACACTTTCAAATGATCATAGGCTTGAGTTTGATGTTCCTCCAACAATTCCAATTGTTGAAGACGGGAAATTCTATAATCCTCATCTGTTATTAATCCATGCAATGAGACTCTAAGGGATGGTATTTCAACTTCTAAAGGAAGAACAACATTAGCCCCATAAACCAACAAAAAAGGTGTAGCTCCTGTCAGGGATCGAATACTAGTCCTATAGGCCCATAATGCTTGATTTATTTGAAGATGCCAATCCTTTCCTGATTTTCCAACGAATCTCTTAAGGATTTTATGAATGTTCTTGTTGGTAGCTTCTGCTTGTCCATTACCTTGGGGATAGTAAATGGATGAAGAGTGATGTGTGATGTGGAATGTGTCACAAAGCTCATCAATATCTTTGTTATTAAATATTTTTCCATTATCTGTGATGATGGCATGAGGAATGCCATATCTACAAATGATATGATTTAGGATAAACATGGAAATTTGTTTTCCTATTGCAGGTGATAAAGGGACAGATTCAACCCATTTAGTAAAGTATTCTGTAGCTGTGATTATATACTTGTGTCCATTTGAAGAAGATGGATAAATCATGATAATCAAGTCAAAATCCCATTGATAGAATGACTAGGGTGTGAGAAAAGGGTGTAATTCTTGTGCTAGTGCATGAATCAAGTTTCCACGGTATTGATATTTTGTGCAAACTTTAACATATTGACAAGCATCTCTTTCTAAGGGTTTCCAAAAGTACCCCATATGTAAGATTTTCTTAGCTAGGTTTAAACCATTTGAATGTGACCCACAAATCCCCTCGTGGACATCTTTTGAAGCCAATTTTGATTCATCTACCTCTAGACATCTAAGGAGTGTTCCATCAAGACCTTTACGATACAATGTGTCAGAAAGGATAGTATAATAGGCTACATGTCTAATAAAATTTCACTTTTGAGCATGGTTTGGTCTATAGGTAGGGTTTGATTTTTGAGGTAGGCATAGATAGGACCATACCATGGAGAGTCATGTCCATGTAAAAGGGCAATAATTTGGGTATCAAGTAGGTCAAATGTTGGTTTAACCAATTCTTCTGCCAAGAACTCATACTTTTCATTTTGATCGGATAACTGAAGTAAAGATGCCAAAGTAGCCATTACATCTACTGCTCTCTTCTTGTCTCTTGGTATTTGTGCAAAAGTAATCAAAAAAAAGTATTTCTTCCAGTTATCCACCAATTTCTTATAAGGCATCAATTTTTCATCCTTAGTATTATATTCAACATTAACTTGATTAATGACTAATTGAGAGTCCCCAGAGACTTGTAATTTTGTGACATTCCATTCCAAGGCTGTCTTGATTCCTATGACCAAAGCTTCATACTCTTATATGTTATTGGTGCAAGGGAACAATAACTTGTAAGATTTTGGGATTGTGTAACCTTGTGGTGTAATAAAAAGAATGCCTGCTCCACTGCCATTTTGGGTATATGATCCATCAAAGTATAGATTCCATGTCCTAGCTTTGACATTCACAATTTTAGAATCTAATAATTCCACTTGTATAGGATGTGTAGATTCTTGAGGATATTTATCCAATTGTTCGGCTACAACTTGACCTTTGATTGCTTTCCTATAAAAACATTCAATGTCAAATTCACTAAGTACCATGACCCACTTCGCAATTCTTCCAGTTAAAGCTATTTCGCTAAGTAAGTATTTTAAGGAATCAATTTTAGCTATGAGTTTCACCTTATGCAACAACATATAGTGTCTTAACTTTTGAGAGGCAAACACCACTACTAGGCAAGCCCTTTCCATGAAGCTATAATTTAACTCAATATTGATCAAGGTTCTACTCAAATAGTAGATAGGTCTTTCTTTTCCTTCATCAGCCTCTTGTGCCAATAAGACTCCTAAAGATCTTTCTGTTGTTGAAATGTAGAGTAATAAAGGTTTTCCTTGAATTGGTGACAATAAGATAGGTGGATTCATCAAGTATGTTTTCAACAATGAAAAGGCTTTATCACACTCCTCATCCCATGTGGAGACGGTGTCTTTATGTAGTAACCTGGTGAAAGAATGGCATTTTTCTGCCAATTGATAAATGAACCTTCTTATAGATTGAAGTCTTCGTTGAAGGGACCTCATTTGAATAGTATTATTTGGAATGTTCATGTCCATTATTGCTTGTACTTTTTTAGGATCTACTTCAATGCCTTTTGCTGAAACAATATACCCTAGGAGTTTTGTAGATTGTACCCCAAAAGCACATTTCTTTGGGTTAAGTCTCACCTTGAATTTTTCTAGCCTTGTAAAAATCTTGTCAGGTATGGATAGATGATATTTTATTTTATGTGACTTAGCTAAAATGTCATCCACATAATCTTCCATAAAGGTGTGCATCATGTCTTGGAAATGGTAGCCATGGCTCTTTGATAAGTGGCTCCAGCATTTTTAAGACCGAAGGGAATTACACTCCAACAAAAAGGACCCCATGGGCATGTAAAAGCTATCTTCTCTTGATCCCCAGGTGCTATGCAAATTTGATTATACCCACTAAATCCATTCATAAGTGAAAGCATAGAATGACCTGCTGTGAGATCCACAATAGCATCAATGCTAGGTAAGGGAAAGTCATATTTTGGACAATCAAGGTTTAAATCTCTGAAATCTGTGCATACTCTTATGGTTTTATCATTTTTAGTAATTGGTACAATATTGGAGATCCATTCGGCATATGCTATTACTCTTATAAATCCTGCCTTGAGCAATTTCTCTAATTCAACTTTGACTAATATGGCTATATGTGGATGCATTTTTTGTAAATTCTTCTTTACGGGCTTAACCCCTGGTTTCACATTTAAGGGATGCATTATGAAACTTGGATCTAATCTGGGCATGTTAGCATATATGACCATGCAAATTTGATTTGATTCTCTTGAAAGAATGCAATGAACTCTTCTCTCTCTAAAGGAATCAAAGATGTTGCTAAGTGAATGAATTTAGGATCCCTTTCTGTTCCAATGTTAACCTTTTCTGTGGGTTCAATAAGTATAGGTGATTTTTCATCTTTGTGAGCTGGTAAGGTGTCCAACCTCTCTCCCTTAGGTTCCACAGTTGGGTTTTCACCTTCGAAAACATCCTTTATTTTTACTTTTTTTGTGTCTAGCACTGCCACATGGTGGTTTTCACCACCAGACCTTCTCATGTTTTTGTATATTTCTCTTCATTTTTTGGATTAAGAGGTTGAACACCTGCCCCTATCATCATGTCCATATTCGATTCATTGGTGGAAGAATCGGGTTTCATTGCATTAAGGTATAAGGCCATTGTATTGTCATTGGGGAAGTAGAGTAAGTCATTTGACTCAGATAGATCCCAATCGATAAGTTTGGGATGCATTAGGGACAAAGATTCATTGATAGGAATTTAATTTGAAGGAGTTAGGGACATGACTTCATTGGATGGTTCATACATTGTATCATCATGGTCTATGACATTTGCCTCTTCAAGATGGTCCATGGAAGAAGGATCAAAATCCTCTTCATTAAAGTCCTCTAAGATTTCTATGGGAAAGAAAGCATGTGGATTAAACACTAGGTTAGAATCTCCCACCCACAAAGGTACCCAAGGTTCACCTACCCATTGAGTGAAAAGAGGTGCTTCTTCTATGTTTACTTGTTGAGGTTCACTTGATGTCTGAGTTGATTTCAAACTTTGAGCCATATGTTCTTGATTCTCAACTTTAAGGAGGAGTTGCATAAATGTGAATGGTATCAACTTCTATGTCATGAAAAGATTCTTCAGACAAGGAATCCCACTCATATTCTCTAGAATCATCTTCACTTTCAGAACGTACCATATCAATATGTGCATGAAAATCATGCATGCGACTTGAACTTTGTCCTTTATGTTGAAAGCCTATGCCGACTTTCTATTCTTTGGCTCTCCAAACTGGTTCAATAGGTTCTAACCTTCTATGTCTAACTCCTAAGGGTTCTCTTCTCTTATACCCCATTTTCTTCATGATATCAAATCCTTTTCCATATTGATCAGTTTGGATATTGATATGTTGCACCCTTTCATTGGAATTATTTGAATTATCATCCTCTTTATAAAGCCATTGTAATACCTCATTATCTTCTTTGTCCATTTCTTGTTTGTCACATTCCCTCACAAAATGGGAATTTTACTTATGAGGTTGATGATCTTTAGATGGTTTCCCATGTGTTAATTTTACATTGTTTCTCAAATTGATGCATTAGGTCACTCATCTTTTCATAGTGATCCTTCTTAGTTTGATCTCTTTCTTCCTTATTGGGTTTAGAAGATTCCAATCTTAATGTTGAAGTTTGAACTGAAGTATCCTTTGAATTTGAACCCTTGTAACTCATCTTTTCTTTTCCCTTAGTTGATGTAGGTGAGTTAGTTTCAATAGAGTTAGGAGTAGATGTGACTTTTGATGTTGGTTCTGACTTTTCCTCTTTGGCATCTTCCGTGGTAATGTCATAGATAAATATTTCCCTATTATGAGGAATATACAATTCATGACTTGGCTTTAAAGCATTACAATATTGGAATGGGTTTGAATCTCCTCCAATTGTGATCTCCTCCCCCAGGTAATGAAATTTTATGCATTGGTGATATGTAGAAGGTACTGCTTGCATCTTGTGTATCCAAGGCCTTCCTAGCAAGATGTTGTAGGTCAATTTCATGTCAAGGACTTGACATATAGTGTCCTTTTTGATATGTCCCACTTGAATTGGTAGAATTATCATACCCTTTGAATATTTTTCCTCTTCATCATAAGGCTTAATAGTGATTTTCTTCTTCCGATCAATGGAAGACTCGGATAACCCTAATGACTTGACAAGGTTTGAAGTGCAAATATTTAGACCAGCTCCACCATCTATGAAAACTCTCTTAACCCTATGTCTTTTGATTAATACCTCTATATGAAAGGGTATGTTTTGGGGATGTGTGATATACATGTCATCTTGTTCTGAAAAGGAAATACAATGAGGGGCTATGAGGTGCCCTACCATGTTCTAAAATTTGTCTTTCTCCAGGTTTATAGGAACTGTGGTCTCACACAAGGCTTTTTCCAGAATCTCCTTGTGATTAGGAGATAATTTTAACAACTCCAAAATTGATATTTGTGCTGGAGTCTTTTGCAATTGATCCACCAAACTATAAGGCTTTGTGGTGGGTGGTATTTGTTTAGCCAAAATAGCTGGTGTCTTAGGGCCAATAGTAATAGGAGTACCCCCTTGTAAGGTAATCTTGGAGGCTTGCCCCCTTTTGATGGAATCAGCGGACCCTCGAATAGGTTGGTCTTTAACCACAACAACATTGATGGTATTGCCATAAGTATGAGCAAAGTTAACATTATGAATGCCTTTTCTAGTATTTGCATTGTTTCCTCCATTGTTGGAATTAGAAGATTCTCCCTTTTCATGCTTATAAAAAGGGGTTTTAAAGGCAGTGTGATCTTCATTAGTTTGAGGACCGTCCACCTTTATCACACCGTTGTCTATGAGATCTTGTACTACATGTTTGAGACATAGGCAATCATTGGTCTTATGTCCCCTATTTCGATGACAGTCACAATGGTTGTTCTCATTCCACCAGTTTGGCTTGATGTGAGGTTCATATGGTTGACCCTTTGGTAGATCGATAAGTTTATTTGCAATAAGTGTCCTTAATGCATTTTCCAATGGTTCACCCAAAGTAGTGAACGTCCTTCTGGGTGTAGGTGCAAATAAAGGTTTAGGCTTAGGAGCCCCTTGATTATTCCCAAAGTTGTTATTAGCATTGTTGTTGAAGGGCACTTTGGGTGCTTGATTCACATTATTGGCTTGAGATGAGTTCTGAGTGAGATTGAAGGGGATAGCCTTTAAAGTATTAGCCTCCACCACTCCATCATTAACCACTCCTTTATTGTTTCTATTCTTTGTCCAAAATTGACTGTTGTTGTTGTTGTTGTTGGAGTTTAGATTTTGATTTGTGTTGGAGGTATTGTTGTTGTTGTTATTCTTTTTATCTTTGTAGAGTTTAATTTCTCCACTTTTTATCAATACCTCTTATGTTGTCACACCATTCTCAATTAAGTCTTGGAATGATCTAGGACATTGTAGCCTTAATCGATAGTTCATTTCATGATTCAAGTTGTTCACAAAAATATCCATCTTTTCCTTTTTGGGTACACTTCGAGGGCATCTGGCAAATACCGCTCTCCATCATTGTAGGAAAAGTAGGAATCCCTCTCCTTCTCTTTGTTTGGTGTTGCATAGATTAAGCATTGTAACCTCATTTTTTATGTTATAAGAATAGTGAGTTACAAATTTAGAGGCCAATTCCTCAAAGGTTCTAATGCTGGAGGGTAATTTTGAAAACCACTCCATTGCCATACCTCACAAACTTCTAAGGAATAACCTCATAAGGTACATTGTGTCATGCATGAACTCTAGATTTAGGGAAAAAAATTCCCTCAAGTGATCTTGAGGATCAAATGTTCCTTCATATTTATCACATTTCAGATAAATAGCATTTGTTGGAAATGGTATCATGATTAAAGACTTGTCAAAAGGAAATGGACACAAGGCTTCAATAGAAAAAGGTTTAGGAGCCCCACTTTGTTTTAATGTGTCCAATTGTATCTGAAAAAGGTGAAATTTTTTGTTCATGATATCAATGGGGTTAGCCTTAGCTTCTTCTTGTTGGAGCTTAGTGACATCATAATCGTGTGGAAGTTTGAGACATGTTTTCTCTAGGTCTAGGAAGTACTTCTCCTTGTCCTTTTCCAACACTTTTTCCATGAGTTTCATAAACAAAGGGCTTTGCATAGCCTCATTAACCTTTTCATCAGTTAACTCCTCATCATTAGGGTATACATTTCCCCTGTTGTTGGTATTGTTCATCCCTTGATTGTTGGGATCCATGTTTATCCCTCTGTTGGTATTATTGTTAGATCCTTTATTGTTAGGATCAACATATGTTCCTCCGTTGGTATTTTTGTTGGATCCTTTGTTATTAGGATCAATATTTCATTTTTTTCTCATATCCTTGTTTACATGATTAATCTGATCGGGATCTATATGGCCAAATGGAAAAGACATCCTTAGTTCTATTTCTTTGATGGGTTCATGTAAGGGTTTTGCAAAAAAAGGATCGCCCAGGAAGGGACACTCTTATCTCAGATAAGATCCGTCTAGTTGTAGGGTAGTCTTGATGTAATAGGATCGAGTAAAAACTGGCATTAACATATGTCAGATAAAGATCTTAGGTTTCAAACTCGCTTAAATGACCAATCCATGAATAAATTTGCAAAATTCCCAATAATGGCAGATTCTGATCAAGTTAGGTATCCACAGTGATAGAACGTCCAAAAGGGTATCCAAAAATCAAACTTTCTTGTTTTCAATCCTTCGGAAGATACCCACTATTTTCCCTTTTAAAATTCTAGGTGGCTCTTACCTGTGTGTAGGCAGCCTTTAAACGTTAACACGCGGTCATAGGAAAAACTGTATGCGGCGCTATGAAGTTGACAGGCGGCGTTTGTCTGTTGACAGGTGGTTTTGAAATATTTGTACGCAATAATTTCTAGTGGCATATGCGGTTGTTTAATACTTTTAAGAAACATTTTAAGATTGGCAAGCGGCCCATTTTTGTTTGTAAGCGGCTCTAAAATGATGATACGCAGTGCTTTGCTGATCAAAGTTGATTTTAACAATTTTATTGATATTTTCAGGGTTTTAAATTTTAAAGTCTTTGATCAGATTTATCAAAAAATATTCTTGCGTGAAAAAAAAGTACAAGCTTAACACACACATCAAAATTGTACCATTTTCCTAAAACCACACTAAAAGTGTATTTTCTCGGATGTTTTAACAAGCTTGCACAAGAATGTCTTCCAAGCAATCTACCTTAGAGTCGACAAATTTGGCTTTTAATCATGACTCTACAAAGGTAGGTCTACTACTTTATTAGGTCTCAAACTATTCCAGTATAAATCTTGACAAGATCCTTTACCCCTTTGAGTGCTTCCCACATGCACAAATGTACAATTTTGCGCCATCCTGAAGGACTACTAGAGGAAGTGAGGATGGCTTGCACAAGTTTTAGTCACTTTCCAATTAAGGTAAAGTGCATTTATTTATAGTGGGTCAGACGATATTGCTGTAAAAGTGAATATCTTCCACTTTGGGTTGTTCCCTCTCACCATCCTCATAATGCAAATCTTGGGAGGCAGGTCCTTTAAAGCTCTATTTAACTAGCATGAATATGGAAAGAAAGAATTGAACTCAGTTCAACAAGTTTTGGAATCTGATTCACTCAAAGAGTGAAGAGCATATCCCTATTGTATTTCTTTGTTCCGAACACCTCAAATAGATTTGTTCATTTTCAACATCTTGACAAGGAGGTTCTTAAAAAAATGAGATGTGTGGTTCAATTAATCCTTCCTTTCTTTTTACCACCCGAACTTGACACTTTAGGCTTTTTGATCAACTTTGAAAAGTTGAGAGCATATACCTAATGTCTTGTTTGAATAGAAAATAGTAAGGTGTCCCTATTTATGCTAGATTTAAATGAATTGCCACAAGTTAAGTAATGCAAGCTTGATTAGATAAATACCTGATTTTGAAGCTAGCAAGGCTAGGTGCATTTTTGACTATTTTTGGCTTATTTCACTCACCTAGTGGCGATCGTTCCCACTCTGGCTTCTCCAACAAGTTAGTCAACACAAAGCGAGGAAAAGTAAAGAAAAATTGGAGAATCTCAAATGAAAAATTAACTCCTAAAAATCTCTTTTAATGAAAGATTTATTGATTAAAGCTTTAAATAACTAGGCATGAAAAACCAATTAAAGAGTAGGAAATTTTCGTTTGTAAGCAAAAAACACCTTAATGTAGTGATCATACAAGTGTTCTTTCTCAAATAAAATCTCTAACAAATTTTCAATATGTATTTTTTTATCATTCTTGGTTTTGATACTTACCTCTTTGCTAGGCTTTGAGATCTGCTTCTCTGGTTTCTACACCTTTGGGTGATTTTTCATCTACAAGATAAAAAAACATAGAGAGTTACAATAGTGACCAAATTAATCAAAATCTGATTTAAAGAAAAAGTAATTACGCGGAATTTAACAACTAAAGAGTGGCTTTCAAATGTTCTTAAACATAAATGAAAACTTTATATGTGGCTTTTAAATCTTAACAAGCGGCTCTTAAAATATCACAGGTGGCTAATTAAAAATACTAAGCGGTACAGAAAGTGTAAAAGGCAGCCAGAGATTGCTTGTAAGCGGATATTGAAAAATCTTAGTTAGCACACTTTATCTAGTAGGTGGCACACTTTATCTAGCAGGAGCCCTCTTTATTTAGAACACCACTGTAGAATGAAAGATGGAGACGAATCAGGCTCCGTAGGCGGCATTTTATTGTTCATAGGCGGCTCTTAGCATTGCATAAGTGGCTCTTCTCCTATTTTCTACAAAAAATGGCACCAAGAACAAAGAAAACAGACCAAATCTTATGATAGAAACATTAGTAAAGAGGCTTAGAGCCCCATGGTGGGTGCCATTATGCATGTATGAAAATACACCTTCATGAAATTAAGATTAAGAACAACAATTCTATGGAAAGACAATACAAATTAATCTAAAAATTGAAGCTAAAAATCTATATCATCTCATGGTTCTCTATCCAAGCTTTGTTAAGAGAGCTCTTAGGCTTAATCTCTCTCAAGGAAAATCCTAGAACAAGAAATGAATGATAAACAAATGCTCAAATCTAGCTTAGAATGCTTAAAATGCTCAAAATACTCCAAGATATGTTAGAAAATAACAAATGCTCCTAAATATGATATACTAAATGTTATGCAAATGATGAAATAATCTCAAAAGCTCTCAAATGATCTCAAATTCTCTCCATATGCTCTTTTTATGCCTATAATAAGGATGATTTTGCTCTTGAAATTCTTGGATCCAAACACAAAGGAAATGGCTTGTATTTATAGCATTTTTCCAAGGGTAGGGGGTAGAGTGAGTTGATCATGATCAAAATCTTGGTTAAGTCAAAAGCTTTGAGGTGTTCTCAAATGGAGGGAAAATTGGTTTGTTGTCTCAAAGATATTAGGAATCAAATAACTCCATCATTTAATTAATTTAGACATGGAAGGGTGATTGGGTTGGATTTGGTCTTTTTGATTTGAACTATACAATTGAAAAATCAATTGCATAATTTGATTAATCCCTTTAGGCTTGAATTTAATTATTTGATTTCATGATGATTTGATCTTTTAATTTGATTTGAATTTTGTCCATTTGATTTTGATCCATTTTAATGCATTGAGATTTGATTTTAAGGCATTTTTCTAAGATTTATGGTTTTGAATGCTTAAGGATACACCTAGTCAATTTTAGGTGTCTACAGTTATGCTTTATGGATGCTTGAATTGTTTTACTTCTATTTTTGCCTAATTTGGCTTAGTGCACCTTGGGAACACTTCGGTCTGACTTGCGCAAAAATGTTCTTGATGGTTCACAAGAAAGAAAAAGGTCTCCCCTAGCATTTAACAAGTCAACTAGAGCTGATGGAGTTTACGGTTTTCTCCCATAACAAACCTTTTAATAATGCACCATTGAGAAACTTTCAACTAAGAAATAATGCAACTTTTTGCACCAACCAAGATCAGGTCACCAAATGGAATCCAACTGGAAACTCCTATAATTGAGCCACGTGCTTGTAGGTCTTCCCAAGATAGTCCTTGTGCACTTCAGAGATATTTGATATCTCTCACAAGGTCTAAGATATGACTCTCCAATAATCACTTCCCAATTTGGCTTAGTGCACCTTGGCAACACTTTGGTCCAACTTGCATCAAAAAATTCTTGATCGCTTGCAAGTGAAAAAAGGTCTCCCCTAGAATTTACCCGGCCAACTAGAGATGATTGACTTGACGGTTTGGCCTCATTATGAACGGTTTGAAAGATACACCAATGATAAAATTTCAACTGAGCAATAATGCAACTTTTTGCACCAACCGAGATCATGTCGCCAAATGGAATGTAAGTGGAATCTCCCAAAAATGAGCCACATTTTTGTAGGCCTTCCCAAGTGGTTCTTGTGCAATTCATAGATCTTTGATATCTCTCACGAGGTCTGAGATATGGCTCTCCAAAAATCGCTGCCCAATTTGTCTTAGTGAACCTTGGGAACACTTCGGTCCAACTTGTACCAGAATGTTCTTGATGGTTCACAAGAAAGAAAGGGTATCCCCTAGCATTTACCTAGCCAAGTATAGATGTTATATCTAATAGTTTGGTCACACGATGAACAGTTTGAAAGATGCACCATTGAGCAAATTTCAACTGAGCAAAAATGCAACTTTTTTCACCAACTGAGATCGGGTCACCAAATGGAATCAGAGTGGAATATTCTAGAACCGAGGCACATGATTTTAGGCCTTCTAAATATGGTCCTTTTTCACTTCACAGATCTCTGATATCTTTCACGAGGTTTGAGATATGGCTCTCCAAAAATTACTGGCCAATTTGGCTTAGTGCACCTTGGGACACTTCGGTCTGACTTGCACTAGAACGTTCTTGATGCTTCACAAGAAAAAAAAGGTCTCTCCTAGAATTTAACTGGCCAAATTGAGCTGATGGAGAAGATGGTTTTTTCCCACGATGAGTGGTTTGAAAGATGCACCATTGAACAACTTTCAACTGAGCAACAATTCAACTTTTTGCACCAGCCAAGATCAGGTCACCAAATGGAATCCGAGTGGAATCTCCCAGAACTGAGCCACGTGCTTGTAGGACTTCGCAATATGGTCCTTGTGAACTTCATGGATCTATGATATCTCACATGAGGTTTGAGGTATACCTCTCAAAAAATATTGGTCAATTTGGCTTAGTGCACCTTTAGAACACTTGGGTCTGACTTCTGCCCGAATGTTCTTGATGCTCTGCAAGTGAAAAATGGTCTCCCATAGAATTTACCCAGCCAACTAGAGCTGATGGAGCTGACATTTTGACCCCATGATGAATAGTTTGAAACAAGAATAATGAAAAAGTTGCATAGCAACTTTTACAAGTTGTTAGACAATATTTGTGTAATTTTTCACAATGTTGCAAAATGTTGCTATTAGGACCTCTAGACCTATCAAAAGGACTTAGAAGACCCTAAGATCCTATAATAGGACCTTTATTAGACCAAAAAATCAAACCTACTTATCCTATCATAGTTCATGAGTCTAATAAACCTTAGGTTTATAAATACATGTTAGATGGATTGACTTTACAATGAGACCAATCTAATCAAAATGAATGGTTGATCTCTAGGCTCTAATTATGATTACAAATATGTAAAGATGAACCCATTAAGACTCTTATCCAAGCCTGGTGTTGCTTGGGTTCCCTACACCAAAGACCCCTATAGCTTCCCAGGTGTACCCAAGTAACATTACATGTTTGAATTTACTCAAGGACCTCAAAATCACATAAAACATCCCTACATCCACTATCCAAGAACAAAAACCAAACTGTGATACTTTGTATTTTAGTAACAAAAACCTTACAAAAAAAACATAAATTCGCTTAAGTCGTGGAGTGCATACATATAGAGCATGAAAGATACACCTAAATACAATGTAGCACATCAAGCATTAACTCACTTACATCATAAAATTGCTTATGTCCTAGAGCAAACATGTAGTACATACATTATGAAGCATGGACATGAATTCACCTAAGTCATTCGCATAGGTTGTACACATGATTTTAGGTTATGAATCATAAATATAAATGAGGTACACACAAAAGTACATTAATTTATAGAAACACACATGCATATACGCAAGTCATGTAAAACAAGAATACGCTTAAGTCATAAACATCCAACCAAAAAAGTCAAGGATCTAATTTGAAGTTTCATATATAACAAAATGAAGAATAATAGCGTACATATGACTCTGGTGGATCATCAAAATTGAGCTTCTTCATAGCAGCACTTGGGTCACTAAGTCTCTACACAAGAACAATTCAAATGCTAAGCCATATATCTTATCTCAAAATAATATCAAAATAAATAAATATTGGGTTGTAATTTATTGAAAGTTGAATTATTGATTACCTCATCTCTTTTTCCTATGCTTGGGTTGAATGATAAATGAATGGGCTCCGTCGTGGGTGAGAGGGACTCCTAAAAAAATAGCGAGGTAGAGGAAGGATGGACAGTGGTGAAGAGTCCTATAAAAAGAAAAATAAAATAAAAAATACATGTTATAAACAAGAAATACTAAAAAATAAAAAATGCATGGACTAAAATTAAAATGCATACCACAACGTGAGTTGGAAATCCTATGCTGGAGGGAGCCAAAACCATTGATGAATAAATTTGGACCTTATCATGTATGGTAAAATAGAAAAGATGTTATTGTCGAGAAATACTAGATAATGCAAAAAATGTATACACTAGATAATAAAAATGCATATCGAAGCCTCATCTAGATCTCATATGCATGGGATGAATAATAAACAAAATGGGCTCCGTCATGGGTGAGAGGGACTCCTAGAAAAAATGGCAAGGTAGAGGAAGGACAAGAAGTTGTGAAGGGTCCTATTACAGAAAAAAATCATACAAAATACATGTTATAAACAAGAAATACTAAAAAATAAAAAATTCATGGACTAAAAAGAAAATGCATACCATAACTAGATCTCCTGTGCTAGGCAAGGGATCCCTAGGAAGTGGAGAAGGTTTCACCTCATCTCCGGTAGCTATGACCAATTCCTATATGAAAAGTCATAGAAAATGACATACTAATAGAGGAACATGATTTCTAAAATATTTTGAACAAACAATGATGAAATTAAAAATAAATATGAAAACATATTACCTCCTCCCTCTCCTGAACATCAGCAGTGTGTGGGGCATTCATTAGTTTAGTGAAACCCAATTGATTCTACAAGTATACAATAAACAATTCAAGTGCATTCATCAATATAGACTACATTGAAATGTTCATAATACATTTCAATAAATATACTTAAATTGGACTTAATTACCTTTTTTGTTTCAATGTCCATGATGATTTATTCCTCTTTCCTAATGACCTTGAGCTTGGTGGGGTAGGCTAACAAAAACAAAATTAACATAAGAGAAATAATATGATACTGCATGGGTTCAATTAAAACTATAAACAAGAGGTGTGAAAAATATGATACCACATAGCTCTGTAAGCCAAAGTCAATGACATAAAGGGTGACACCATCATTCTCAAAAATCTAAGCCCCTAGCAAGCCCTATAAAATACCAAATAAATATATAAGAAATAGTTTACAATGAAGATTATGATTCACTTGAATTCCACAAATTCTTATGCTCCACAACTCTATTATGACAAGTTTATAAACAAATTTTACGAACCATTATGACAATATAAAAAATTTCTCTTCTTTCAAACACAAAATTATTCTTTAAAAAATTTGTAGTCACAGATAGAGAAGTATGGTCCAAATTGTATTCATGGAGGTTAGATGTTAGGACCACTTTTGCAGTAGGTAATAGGACTGTTGTAGCCTAGCAGTGAGTATGTTTTAGTGTTTACCTTAGCATGGGAAATTTGGAGTGATTTGAGGTTGAGAGTAGGTGGTATGGGAAGTGATGAAAATATTTGGGGTGCTTATGAACCTATGGTGTAGATGGTTTCAAGATGTATATGGTGAAGATACAGACTAGTATATGGGGACTGTCCTAATATGACAGTGAAATGCCAGAGAGTAGAGTTTACTAAATTAGCAAGTGAATGTGCTTTGAGCGATAGGATAAGGACCTTGTGATAAGTTAAGGGGTTATTGGGGTGTCTTAGAAGTTATATGTTGGGATTCTTCAGAATACCATGGAGGTATAGTGAAGAATTCAGGACATTCACAATCAATGAATAATCAAAGATTGTATTCATGATTTTGAACAAGAATTCAGATTAAAAGAATGATGGTTGGATGTACCAGTTGATGTTCAAGGTTGATTCATAACCCAATAAGTGATTGGTTTGGGTATGATACTATATATGAGTTTAGCATTGGTTGAATTGAGTCCAAGGATGGAGGGCAGGAGTTCAAATCACTTTGAGTCATGATGCCTAGACAAGGAAGTGAACTTGTTCAAAAGTATGATGTCTAGGTTACTAAAAGCTAGGGATATATGTTGAAGCCTTTGAGTTCAACCTAATTCCTTGAGGGAGTACCATCCTTTGATGAATTCCTTGAGTTGAATTACATTAGAACAAATTCTTTGACCATAAAGAATAGAAAACAAGCATACACTAAGTCTTTGACCACACTAAGTCTTTGACCACACTAAGTTACCACCATACAAATTATTAAGATATAATATTTTGAAAATAGCGTCCTATTCTATTTTATGAATATTTATAAAAACTTACCTTAGGTGTTTGAGCTACTCATTCATGTCTACTAGAATGAGCACTCATTGGTGTGCTTGCACCACTAGCTGTACCCTGCAATGCATATTATTCAAGTATCAATTTAGATTCTTCTATACATAAAAAATTATTTACTTTTAACAGATTTAGGTAATTAATTAAAATAACATGTCAAAACACAAATTTAGACAAACTTGCATCGGCTCTTTACCATACACCATTGACAATAGATCATCTATGAGGGACATATCCTTAGTAGTGGATGCCTAACATATTCTCCCGCAATGTATGCATGAATGGGTTTTTGAACCATCTGCACTCTCTTGACTATCTACCCCATCACATATACCATTACAATTGATGCAGATATCCTCAATGGCCTGGGCTAACCCTACAACTATATCTGATAATAATGGAATTGGAATAGGATGAGATGATCCTAATGGTACATCTAATGATGATGGAGCTAGCGCGGGATGGGATGAACCTAATGACGCATCTGATGAAGATGGTGGTGGCACAGGCACTGATCCATCCTCTCCTCCAACTAAGTGAGGGCCATGCTGGATAATAACATGAGTCAATGATGCAACTACATGAAGAGTTTGTATATCCATAGACTCCTTCACCACTACTAGGACCACAACATGAATGAGGAGTTTTCTCGTAGTAAGTTTCCTCTTTTGTGGTCAGCTAGTCCTATGTGCCCTAGGTCTATCCTATGCAGAGCCTCTCCCTCTACCCTGGAACTCATGAAATTCAAAGTAATTTGTCTTCTCAACGAGGATAAACTTGCAGTATAGCTTCCTCAAAAAATATAAAGGTACATCATTATTATTACAAAGTGGTTGGTCAAATACAATGTACCACTGGTGCAGGAGCACCTAGGCTAAATACAGTCCCTAATTTTTTTTAGTGGCTTGTATAGACCCTAGATAAGTCAGTGGTTTTTTTTTACCTTAGAAGGTCTATCTTGAATGTTCCTAGTTGGATTAGTCTAGGATCAGTCCAACTAATTGGTTAAGGATTTGAGTGTTTTAGTGCATTTTAGCCTAAATTGGGAATTAGTGTTCATAAAGAATAAAAGGCTTGGAATGCATTAAATTTTTTCCTAAGAAGGCCTTTATGATGTTTTTACATCATGCCATGATGATTGGAGGTCATAAAACTGAGTTTTAACAAAAGATGTAAAAGTTGCTTAAAAGTTGCTTGACAACTTTTGCAACTTTGCAATGTTTTTTGACAACATTGTCAAGTTTGATTCCTTTCGGTGAGTGGAAAAGTTGGTTAATGGTAGTGGCCTAAAAACATGGAGGAGGCATATTTATATACTATGAGGCCCATTTCCTCAGGCGTCAGTAATGTAATGAATTTTTTTGAATAGTAGAAGCTCTCTATTTTTCTGATTGCATACACAGTCTACTATTTTTGTGTTTTATTATTGTGAGATGGATTGAATAGAATGATTTATTTTTATATTTGGATGTTATATCTAGTTTTGTGTAACCTTTTTTCAGTGTGCAAGTTTTTGTGTGTTCATTAGAGTAGATTTGTAAATTATTTTGTAAGTAGACTAGTTGGTGGAGTTGTTAGAGTGGTTTTGACTAAAATGGCTCCTCCATAATTCTCCACAATGAATTTAATCATGGAATGGGGAAATATGGAAGCAGATCCTCTTTATATAATGTATATAAGGAGAGAGTTAGAAAAAATATTTTGCAAATTTTCTTGGCAACCCCTAGGCGAGACTGGAGTCCCCGACTTGGAGATTGCTAATGTTAACATTTGTTTGATTGTAGGGATATTGGGAGTTGTCCAGGAAAAAAAGCATGGTTTTAGAAACCTAGGGGATATAAAGACACCTCCTAGGAAGGATAATACTTCACCAATCCATTTTGATACATTTTCACACATAAGTCATCTCAATACACTGTTTTAGCCCAATTAGCCCTAGTTGTCCTTAATTCTAGGAATCTAGAATATAGACACCTTGGGGCCCTAAAACCTACAAAATCCTTTGAGACTTGGAAAATGGTATTAGGATACCTAATTTTTTTTGGGCTGTTTGAGGTTATTTTACAAGAATCGGGAAAAAGCTATTAGATAGGGCTAGTAGAAGGACTAGGCCTAAAAGACAAATTTGAAGGTGAATTGGGAGATCGATTGGAATAGTTGTGATACCTTGTCACAAATGGGATCATCTGGAGTCTAGGAAAATTTTGAACATGGTAAATGTCTTTGCAAACACTTATGTTGTTGAAAGGAGTAAAATGCACTTGGAGTGGTCCAAGGAAGAGTAGAAGAGTTGAAGTACACTTGCTGATAGTTGTCCCTCAAGTTGAAGCACAAGGAGACCAACTCATTGTGTTGAGTTAGTGAAGTCTTAGTATAGTGGAGAAAAGACTTGGGAGGTCCTAGAAGTGAGTTTAGGATCTTGAGAAGATTAGGACAAGTAGAGTCCTATATAGTGTTTGTGCAAGCACACCTTGGAGCACTTCTATCAGATTGGTATCAAAGTGAGTTTGATTGGGATTGTGGTGAATGTTCCAACCAGTAGATTCAATAGGAGAGTCTCTAATGGTGAAAAATGCAGAGTTGGTGAACAAGGTAGACGAGAAAGAAGAGGACATTAGACTGCGTAGAGAAAGATTGGCACAATTAGAACACAAAGTGGACCAAGTGGAAGAAAAGACAGAAGAAGTGAAGGATAAGGTTGAAGGGAAAGGAAAGGATATTGAAATAGATGATGAAGTACCTGAAGATAACCTTGTCCCTAATGAAGAACCATTCTTAAAGGAGTTAAAGGTTATGAGTGGTAAAGCACTAGAAGGAGTTCCTATCTTTAATGGGAAGATGGAACCAGAGATAGTCCTAGATTTGATAGAAGGACTAGAAAATCACTTTGAGTGTGATGGCATAACTGAAGCTCAAAAGGTGAATGTTGCTAAGGCCATACTTGGAGGGTCTGCACTCACTTGGTGGAAATTTATCCAAGATGAGAGAGAGAAGGAAGGAAATAAGCCCATTCCTACATGGAAGGCTATGGTTGCAAAAATCAGAGATGCTTATGTTCCCGAGGATTATGAAATCCGGTTGCATAAGGGAAGAAAAAGTCTAAGACATAAGGACTTAGATGTAAACTCCTATACTAAGGAATTTCATGGATTATGCATGAGGTATCGAGTTGAAGAAGATGACAAGGTGAAGGTAGCTAGATACCTTAATGGTTTCAAGTGGACTATACATGATGAAATGAGTCTCTTGACTCCTGATACTATTCAAAAATACCACCAAATTGAAATAAAGGTAGAAGAGAATCTAAGAAAGGAATAAGATTCTAGCACCACCATAGGTATAGGCAAAGGAAGAGACAATAGAGGATAGAGAGTTCTGAAATAAAGAGTCAAGGAGAGACTAAGCTTACTGAGAAACAAGAAGGAAGCTCCAACAAAGGTAACTCAAATAGAGGAAGGAACTCTAACAATAGAGGAAGAAGTAATAGCCAAGGAAGAGGTAACTATTTTGTAAACATGAAATGTTACCAGTGCAACCAGATGGGATACCCTGCATATAGATGTCTAGAGAAAGGCACTACTTCCCAAGGAAGTGACAAAAGGGTAAACTATGTTCAAGAGAAGACTAGTGGTGGAAGAAAAAACCTTGAGATACCCTTAGAGTTAGAGGAAGGTGAGAAATTAATTATGAGGAGGACACTGATTAAGGAGCTAGTGAAAGAGGAACCTAGTCAAAGGAGATCACTGTTTAGAGTGAAATGCAAGATGGGAAAATTTTGTAGATTCATCATAGAATCAGGGTCTACTGAAAACATAGTGTCATAGGAGGCAGCCAGAAAATTGAAGATGAAAAGAATACCTCACACCAACCCTTAGAAATTCACTTGGTTGAACAAAGTACAACATGTCCTTGTCAATCAACAAACTTGGCTAGACTTCTCCATTGGGAGATACAAAGAAAAGGTGTTTTGTGACATCCTTCCTATGGATGCATGTCACCTAATCCTTGGTAGGCCATGGAAATTTGACTGAAAGGACATGCATGATGGAGCAAATAATTCTTATTATTTCAAGAAGGACAATGTGACTTTCAAAATATAGACACTGTTAGAGGATGGAGAGATGAAGTCTACAGGCCCCAATGTCCTTATGGTTAGTGAGAAGGAATTCTTAGAAGACTTAGAAGAATTAGAAGGAGTTGGTTTTGCACTTGTGTTGAAACCAATTGAAGAAAGTGCAGACAAGGCAATCAAGAAGACAAAATGGCCTAAGGAAGTGCAGGAGATGTTGCAGAAGTATGAAGGCATTGTGAGTGATGGGCAACCATCAACTCTACCCCCTAAGAGAACTATAATTCATCAAATAGAATTTATCCTAGAATCTACCCTTCCTAATAAGGCAACCTATAAAATGACTCCTCAACAAAATAAGGAAATAGCTAAGCAAATCCAAGAACTCCTAAGCCAAGGTCTCATTAGGAAAAGCATTAGTCCTTGTGCCATATCCACTATCTTAGCACCCAAAAAGGGAGGAAATTGGAGGCTATGTATTGACTCAAGAATAATAAAATGGATCACCATTAGGTATAGGTTCCCTATCCCTAGGATAGAGGACCTGATGGACTGTCTAAGAGAAGAATTTTTTTTCACAAAGATTGACTTAAAAAGTTGATACCACCAAATTAGATTCAATGAAGTGGATGATTGGAAGACAACCTTCAAAACCAAAAAAGGTTTGTATCAGTAGCTTGTAATTCCATTTGGGTTATCTAATGCCCCATCTACATTCATGAGGCTCATGAATGAAGTCCTTAAAGACTACATATGAATTTTTTTTTTAGTGTATCTAGATGATATACTCATCTATAGTAAGACCAAAGAAGAACACCTCAGACATCTACAGATAGTTTTCAAGAAGCTACATGAGGAGAAGTTGATGATAAATTTGGAAAAGTGTGAATTCATGAAGTAGGAGCTATTGTATCTTGGGTTTGTGTTACCCAAAGGCAATCTAAAGATGGATCGAAGGAAAGTGGAAGCCATTCTCAATTTGCCTACTCCAAGAACATCAATAGAGCGAAGAATTTTTCATGGTTTAGCTCAGAATTATAGGAAGTTCATAAAATAATTCAGCGCAATTTGTGTTCCTATGTTAGATATTATCAAAGGCAGAGTAAAAAATTGTGTGGAATGAGAAAGCTAACCATGGATTTGAGTTGTTGAATAAGAAGATTGCTACTCAACCAATCTTAATTTTTCCAAGCTTTGAGAAGGTGTTCACTATGGATTGTGATGCTAGAAATGTGGCTATTGGAGCTGTCTTGAGCCAAGAGGGAAGACCAGTGGCTTTCTATAGTAAAAAGATAAGTGAAGCCATGAATAAGTACTCTTCTTATGACCTAGAGATGTATGCTCTAGTCCAAGAGCTGAGGAAGGGGAGGTACTACTTTCTTACAAAGGAGTTTGTAGTATTTTCACACAACCAAGCACTGAGTTTACTGAATTCACAAGATAAGCTCAATCATAAACATATGAAGTGGGTAGAATATCTGCAGGCCTACACTTTCAACATCAAGGAAAAGAAGGGATTGTAGAATAAGGTAGAAGATGCCTTTAGTAGAATAGCCCTAACAGTACAAGACATACACTTGCAGAGCATGGGTATTGAGAGCTTCAAAGATCTATATGCAGAAGATGGAGACTTTGTAGACATATATAAGGTATGTCAAGAATACAAGAATCATTTTCATAGTGAATTCTCTGAATATAATTGGTAGAGTGATCTATTGTTTAAAGGAATTCAATTTATTGTTCCTAGAGGGTCTATAAGAGAAAATATTATTCTATAAAATAAAAATGTTGCACTTAGTGGGAATTTTAGTGTCGACAAGACCGAAGAATTAGTGAAAAGGTATTACTTTTGGAGTAAGATGAATTTGGACATTAGGAAGTATGTATAAAGTTGTGTTGTATGTCATAAAGAAAAAGGTACATCTTCCAATGCAGTCCTTTACCAACCTCTTCCTATCCCAAGTAGACCATGGGAATGCTTGAGCATGGATTTTGTAGTAGGATTACCTAAGACAAAACATGGAATGGATAGCATCTATGTTATTGTGAATAGATTCAGTAAGATGGCACACTTTATACCCTGCAAGATAGTCCATGATGAAAGTCAAATAATTCACCTATTCTTCAAGGAGGTAGTGAGAATTGATGGATTACCATTGGGCATAGTGTCAGACAAAGACACAAAGTACATGAGCCATTTTTAGAAGACCCTATGGCAAAAGCTTGGAACCAATTTATCTTTTGGGTTTGAATATCATCCTCAGACTGATGGTCAAACTAAATTAGTAAATAGCAGTCTAGGAAATATCCTAAGGTGTTTAAGTAAGGAGTATGTTCAAGCTTGGGACCAACTCATTGGATAGGCAGAATATGCCTATAATGATACTATGAATAGGACTACTGGTAAGAGTTCATTTGAGATAGTTAATGGCCTACATGGTAGAGGCATATTTGAGCTCAAAGATCTAAAGGATGGAGCCAAGGGTAGTGGCTATGCAGAAGATTTTGCACATTCTATGCAAGAAGTGCATGAGACAGTGAGGAAGACATTGATTGAAAATACAGAGAAAATAAAGAGTAAGGTGGATGAAAGAAAGAGGTATGTCCAATTCCAAGTTGGGGATCTAGTGATGGTCCATCTCAACAAGTCAATATTGTAGAAAGGATTGATTCATAAGATACAGATGAGAAGAATTGGCCCATGTACCATTCTGGCCAAATATGGCACTAATACATACAAAGTGGAACTTCCAGAGGATGTTGGTTTATCTCTGGTGTTCAATGTAGCATCTTTGGTCTTATACAAAGGAACACTACCAGATCTGGATCAAAGTTTAACTAAGGTCATATAGGAGGTGGAGGAACTCAACTTACCATCCACATCATCTGAGAAAGCAGACCACATATTGGATTCAATAGTCTACAAACAAACTAGGAAGAAGGAGTACAAAGAACATCTGGTGAAGTGGCATGGACAAATAGATGCAAATGCTACCTAGATCAGGGAGACAGAGTTCAAAAAGTTGCGCATTGATCCAAACTTCCTCAATCCAAGGGTGGATTGAATCTTTCTATTTGGAGAGGATGGTGCAGGAGCACCTAGGATAAATCCAGTCCCTAAGTTTTTTTAGTGTTTTTTACTAACCCTAGACAAGCGAGTTGTTTTTTTTTTCCTAAGAAGGTCTCACTTGTTGTTTCCTAGCTGGATTAGTCTAGGATGAGTCCCACTAGTTGGTTAAGGTTTTGAGTGTTTTAGTGCATTTTAGCCTAAATTGGGAATTGGTGGTCAAAATTACTAGAAGACTTGGGATGGATTAAATTTTTCCCTAAGAAGGCCTTTATGATGTTTTTACATCATTCCATGATGATTGGAGGTCATAAAACTGAATTTTAACAAAAGATGTAAAAGTTGCTAAAAAGTTGCTTGACAACTTTTACAACATTGTCAAGTTTGTTTCCTTTCGGTGAGTGGAAAATTTGTTTAATTGTAGTAGTCTAAAAACATGCAGGAGACATATTTAGATACCATGAGGCCCATTTCCTGAGGTGTGGGTGATGTACTGAAAGCTTTTGAATAGTAGAAGCTCTTTGTTTTTCTAATTACATACACAGTCTACTAGTTTTGTGTTTTAGCACTGTGAGATGGATTGAATAGCATTAGTTAGTGTTATATTTGGATATTATAGATAATTTGGAGTAACTTTTGTTCATTTTACAAGTTTCTGTGTGATCACTAGAGTAGATACTAGAGTTGTAAATTATTTTGTAAGTAGACTAGTTGTTGGAGTTGTTAGAGTGGTTTTTAGTAAAATGGCTCCTCCATAATTCTCCACCATGAATTTCATCATGGAATGGTAAATTATGGAAGGAGAGCCTCTTTATATAATTTATATAGTAGGAGAGATTCAGAAAAGATGTTTT
Source organism: Thuja plicata (assembly GCA_018584345.1). Taxonomy (NCBI): domain Eukaryota; kingdom Viridiplantae; phylum Streptophyta; class Pinopsida; order Cupressales; family Cupressaceae; genus Thuja; species Thuja plicata. Next base: position 780,706 of record MU228109.1, read on the forward strand.
GCTAATTTTCTTGGCAAGCCCTAGGCGAGACTAGAGTACCCATCCAGGAGATGTTAGTGTTAACTTGTGTTTGATTGCAGGGATATTTTGAGTTGTGGGAAACCAAGCATGGTTTTGGAAACCTAGGGGATATATAGAAACCTCCTAGTAATGATAAGACTTCACCAATCCATTTTGATACATTTTCATGCATAAGTCATCTGACTACACTTTTTTATCCCAATTAGCCCTAGTTGTCTTTAATTCTAGGAATCCAGTGTACGGACACCTTGGGGCCCTAAAACCTACAAAATCATTTGACTCTTGGAAAAGGTATCAGGATCCCTACTTTTTTGGGGGGTTGTTTGATGTTATTTTACAAGAATTGGGGAAAACCTATCAGATAGGGCTAGTAGAAGGACTAGACCTAAAAGCCAAATTTGCAGGTGAATTGGGAGATCGAGTGGAATAGTTGTGATACCTTGTCACAAATGGGATCATGTGGATTCTAGAAATTTTTTAAACATGGAAAATGTCCTTGCAAACACTTGTTGAGTTGAAAGGAGGAAAATGCACTTGGGGTGGTCCAAGGAAGAGTAGAAGAGTTGAAGTACACTTTTTGATACTTGGCCCTCAAGGTGAAGCACAAGGAGACCAACTCATTGTGTTGAGTTAGTGAATTCTTAGGCTAGTGGAGAAAAGACTTAGGAGGTCCTAGAAGTGAGTTTAGGATCTTGAGAAGACTAGGACAAGTAGATTCCTAGATAGTGTTTTTGCAAGCACACCTTGGAGTACTTCTATCAACCACCTATCCCAAAAAGATGATTTTATCCCCCTATGAGCACACCAATGTATAGGAAACCATTGTGTATTATCTTCTAGGGAATTTCTAGTATTGTGATCAGTAAAAAGGGCATATATGTCACATTTTTTGTATGCTTTTCTTTTCACATCCTCATATGATAAACTATCAGCATAATATGTACGACATCTATCCCTCCATGAACCACATTTTTTCACCCCTTCAGACACCTCATTTGCATTATTGGACATTTTTTCTAATGTAGTGGCGAGGGTAGAGTGATGCTGAAGACGGAAGCCTTTAACCTATTGACTAATATATTAATTTGTGCACTAATTGGGTTAAGGTGTTGCATGAGGTCCTCTTGTGTTGCATTTACATGATCTAATAACACATGTGGAGGGTTTATGGGTGGCAGTCGTTGTGGATGAGGAGATTTTTGAGGAGGATTTATGGGAGGTGATGGTGGTAGACAAGGAGAATTGTGAGGAGGGTTTATGAGGGATGGTCTTTTATTTCTTTTTCCTCTTCTTGAGTTGTTTGATGAATCTTACATGAAATTAATAAAAGAAAACAAAAAATCAATATCATAACGTAATTTGATTACAATTGCAAAAAAATAAAATAACAAAACAACAAAAACAATAAAACATACCTTTGTTACAGGGCGCCATTGCTTGAAAATGTGGAAATTGTTGAAGAAATATTGTTTTCTTCAAAGCACAATTGGGTTCTGATGTTTTTTTCCCTCATCCACTCTGCTGCTATGCAGTTTAGGCATTAGAAATGGCCTAAGCGGTGGGATTTCCAAAATATAATATGTTTCTAATAACCCAATCAGGTTATTAGAAACATCTCATAACCCGATAAGGTTATTAGAAATATCTCAGAACCCGGTCGGGTTCTGAGAAAGATAGAGTTTTTTAATAATATTGTCTAGGCTTGGTTACCAAGCCTAGTAGAATTTTGAATTTTAAATAACCCGATCAGGTTATATGAAATTTGAATTTTTTTTAAACATGTGTCCACTTTTTTGGTTCATAACTTGGTGCACATACCCTACTCTTCCCGGTAGCTCTTCAACTTATAACTTCACCAACAACTTTGTATAGACATACATACTCATCAATATGTAGTGCTTTGTTTTCCATCTTAATCATATTTCTTAGGTTTTCCCTCAATTGCGCTTAGCCATCTAATCATCTCAAATGAACTTATTCAATGTATTTGCAACTTTGTTAAGAGGTTAACTGTGCCTCATGACTTGTACTTTTTCTTGGACCTCAGAACTTTCTTTTTCCGCATAATCTACATGACTGATTTTGAACTTGACTTTTCATGACCATAGATCTTACAACAGGCTTTCTCTTCATTCTTGGTAACTTCTTGATCTGCATGCCTTTGCATTAAACTCATTCTTCTCCTTGTATTCAATCTATGTTCATGCTCTGTTCCATTCTCGGTGACTTTGGTGAATATCTTCACTCGGTATCTGACTTTTCTCAGTTACCAACCTTGCTCGGTAACTAACCTTTCTCGGTTGTCAACTTCTCTCGATGACTCTCTTTGTTTTGCTTGACTGAAAATCACTTCACTTCTCGGTAACTAGGTTTTTCCCTTTACCAGCTTAACCTTTCTTCTTTAGCGACTTAAAAACATCAAATGTTAAGTAAGCAACAGTTACATCAATAGTTCGTTATCATTGTCTGATCTTTATTATTTTCCCAATTAAGTTCTTCTCTGATTGATATGGAATCTTAATATAAACCATAAATTAATTGATTGATATCAATGAAAAACTAACAACTGATCTAACCATTCTACTTGCTTGTATTATTCTGAAACTCGGTCTTCATCACCATTACAATTAGTTGGTTAACAAGTATATGGGTTTGTTTTTTGGAGGTATATGGGCTCATCATTAATCATGAATCAAAATCCAAGCGTGTACAAATTAAGCACAAAAAATGGTAGGTTGAACCACATGAAAAACACCTATGGAACATATAAAATCTAAGGGTTGCAAACTAAATGGTGGAAGTCAAGAATCACTACTAATTTTCTAACTTTTGGGATAATGTACACAGACACGTACAAGAAATGGGTAAATATTATCTATCTTCATGACATCAAGTTATAGAATGCATTTGGAGTAGTGTCATATGGAAATGTTTCCTACCTTTCTCCTATGAGTTTGCAACTAGTTCTTCCTTTTATGCACATCCCAATAACCTCATGTTTGTAGTAGTTCAACAAAGATATCACATGATTTCATTTTTCATAAAATATTTTATCATTTGTCAGCTTTTAATGGTTTCAAATGTTGGCAGGAGATTGATTAAGATTTAAAATTTGACTTGAATAGAATTTTTAATCAATTTGAATGCGAAAAAAAGTTTGAAAACTACAACCAATAATCTTTTAAAAAGATTTGAAATTGATTAAAATTTAAACTTTGATTGAAATGCAAAATTTACAAAATTTAAATGTGAAAAAACTGAAAAAATCATTTGCTGGGTTGGTTCATGGAAAATCAGGTGTAATCAAAATATTTTTGTAGATTTTTGCTTCTCTGGTTGAAAGTGTGGCTAATATATTTTATTATTTTTTAGTATCAATATTACTACATGTTAACCATAGTCCTATACTCGAGACAACTTGAAATAGTGCAGACATTGTTTTTAGGGAGTGCAAAAATTTAATTTAGCTTCACAACTTACAACTTGTAGACCTTAGCTTTTAATCTTCATCTTTCAAGACCTAAATTATCAAACAAGCAGTACTAAGATGGTGTTAGAAGTCTCCAATTTAAAATTTAGTTTCTAAGATTTATAGTGATTTTTTTGATTAGTATGCATGCAATAAAGTAATCTATTAAAAAAAATTCGAGAGAAAATCATAGCGTACCAAGGAAACAAGAGAACCAAGAAAAAAATAGGACACATTTGCAAAGTTCATCCACTCCTTGAATGTCCTGCAAGTTGTGCATTAATTTTTTGTATATCCAGCAATAGTAGATAGAAAATAAAATCAAAAGTTTGATATTCACAAAATATAGGTAAATATTTTTTCTTCTCATAATTCACATATAAGCATTTAAGTATACTTTTCTCCTATATCCCTACATATTTGAAGCTTGAGAAGCTATCTTCCTTAACCGTGACATATATTATTGATTTCATTAGAATTATAAAAAATAGAGAAAATAATATATTTCCATTTTTGGAAGAAATGAAATTTTGTGACACAAGGATTTTTTTATTCATGTCATAAATTTTTTTGTTTTAAATTATAATTATAGAGAGTAAAAATAGAAACCAAACCAAAAATTCAAAAGGTGAATGATATGCACCATCAATGTGGATAGAAGCATATTAGATAAGAAATAAAGGAAACTTAGTTCTTGAAAACATTGATAGATATCTTGGCTCATCCTGAAGTTTTACTTGCCATCTGCCAATTTTTAGGTCGTATTTGTTTCAATTGTAGCAATCACAATTTAGCATTATGTTTGCTTCTATAAATAGTTGATTGCCTTATCTTGGCTAGATTTACAGAAAATTTATGTTTGTATCGGTAAAAGTTCTTTTATAGAAAATTCATGTTTGTATCAATACAATTTATTTTCTTTTGTGTCCTATTTTTTTTATGTCAAATTAATTGTTGAAAGTTTGTAATTGGATTATTGAAAAATTTAAAGAATACATAATTTTGTCTACAAAAATTTCCAACTAAGAATATTTTATATGGAAAAGCCCTTTGATATTCAGATTGCAACAGGTCCAAGTCAAATTTATGTCTTCCTAGTTGGTTATAAACATGTATAGAATTCACAGACTGACAATAATGTCTGAAAAGGTATCAACTATTGAGAAGCCCCATTCAAAGGTTTTGATTAAAACGGAAAATATGTTTATCAAGGAAAATATTTACAGGGCCACTGTATAGATAGGATCAAATACACATCATCTTTCAAATTTTCATGAATCGTGATTTGTTTTCATAATACAAAAGTAAAATTGATTCTAAAAAAAAGCACAAATTGTCAAGCCCAAAAGCTAGGAAATACCTTAACAAAATGATTGAAAACCATTAAAAATACAAAATATAAAACTCGTAGGGGAAAAGGTAATCACAGTACTTGCAGAACATGTATGTCCAGCAACGCTGGAAATGTTTAGTGTGTGAATTTATCCAAAATAGATAAAATTTAATTAACTCCAAATTTAAAAGAAAAAGGAAGTAAAATATGTTGTGTACTCATCTTTGCCTACTCTTTTGTCCAAATCTTCTCGGTACAACCTTTTGTCCAAATCCCCTTGTTCTAGGATTTAACTTTTCTCTCTTGGAATCATTCTCCTTTTCTAGAGCTTTCTCCTCCTTCAACAATTTATCTCTCTCGCAATTCTCTTGGAAATATGTCACTCCCAGATAAATCACCTGTTATACAATGCAATCCTAGATTATGAATTTTTCTGATTTGCTAAAACCTATTTGGGATATAGGGAAAAATGTAAAATTTTACCCCAACAGTAAGCACTGTGAAACCAATGAGTGCAGAGAAGAGGAAGATGGAGATTAATTGAGATTCAAGAGTGTCAGACACAACCATAGCCTTGATCTTCACCTCTGCCTTAAATGCAACTGTTGTACCTACATTCTAAATTGCCAACTGCCCGCTCCAAAAACTTACAGTTGCTAAACAGGATAGGCTCAGCTTTGTGTGCAAGCGAACATTATGAGTATAGGAGATTAATTGTTAGGATTATATGGAGTGAGATGAAAAAAAATGTAGTAGAAGTGTAATGGAGAGGGAAAATGTAGTGTTGAGCGGTCGTGTCCACACACGCGATGGCAAGAGCCATTGGATTTGGGTTTTGCAATGATGATGTCATTCACTCACACTACGATATTCTCGCACATAAATTCTAAAAGACGTGTATTTTATGCAAGAAGGACATCACTACATTACCAACACAATGCTTTACCACTTTCGTATTCATCGACATCAGAAAACTGGGTGTGAGACTTGTTTCAGGGGCGTGAAACAAGTGTGAATAATGAGATTAAATGCACGACGATCCCAAGTTGTCTCCAGAGGAAAGTCCTATCGGCTTAAAAATTGGTATTACTTGAATAAATTTATGATTTATGTATGTGACCTTTTTATTTATTCTAAATTTACTTGCGCCTCATATAAGGGTTATATCCATAAAGTATATGATGTACAGTATTATTTCTAACATTTTGAAAAATGTTTGTATGGAATTGTTTATATTGAAACAAAAAATTAGTGAGCTTATATCATAAATACATTGTGGTCGCATGTTAAAGGTGCATAGTATAAATAGTAAAAAGATTATATTAAGAAGGCACATTTATGCAAAGACATTAAAACATAAAATTCTAATTCTACGACTAGTCTACTGTTAGAAACAGAAACAAAATTATCAATAATGAAAATTTTATGATGGTACCTCACAAATATATTAATTTCATTAGAATATAGTAGAAGTATAACCATTTTCTTTTTATTGCAAATTCTTACATATTAGTTGTCATTTACAATTGAGATATGTTTTGGAATCTAATCAAGGATGAGTTAAGTCATACACATCTTTTGCATAAAATTTTATTTGAAGTTTGTACATCCACATTGTAGGTAGCAATAAATATTTGTTTATAGAACCTATGTTTCCAATGTACAATTGTTCATGTAATAATGAATAGAGAGAAATGAAATTATAAAGATAAATGTTAACATACATTCAAATATTTGTCTAAAGGGGCAAAAATACCTTAAAACCTTATCATTAGCATCATTGAGAAAAAAAAAGTTATCTTGAATCTTGAGGTAAGTCACTTGCCATTATTTTAGTGAGGTTTTTATGTACTTGACAAAATCAATTTTTTTGTGTTTTATGTAAATAGATAATTATTGTATTGATATCTATTAAATAAGTGCATTAGTTTCTATCATTTTATGATAGATCACTTTTGATTAGGGAAAAACAGGTTTTGAAGGTACCGTGGAACCCTTTACAAATAGATTTTGAGAGGGATTTTGAACCCCACCTAAATAAATAACTACAATATATAGAGAATTATAAAAGAGAAACTAACAAATAGTGCAAAAATGACAACCTAGAAAGAAAGAAGCAAACAGATCACAAGCTGTAAGAAAATAGGTTGAAGCCTCACAACTCAAACTGTTGAGTTTTTAAAGGCTCCCTTAACCTTAAAAAGGAACCATGGGTTTTTCCAGGCTCCCTTACCCTGAGAAGTGAGTTTTAAGGTCTCTATGATGTTAAGAAGTAAATTCTCCCAGGCAAATAAGAGATTCAAAGGGTTTTGAAAGGATCCCCGAACCTTCATACTAAACCTCCCAAGAAACCATTGGCAAGACGAGGGAGATTTTTCCAAGGTTCCCTTAAAAATTAAGAAGGGTTTTAAAATGGGACCCAAAACCATCTAACAACACCAACCAAAGAACATCCAACAACAAAATATCTCCTCACTTGTGAAACTCATTTCCACCTCAAAAGGGAAGGATCCCACCTTGATAGAAACAAAAGAAGATAAGAAAGTTAGAAGGTTGAACCAAACCAAGCTCAACCATGCATTCGAACAATCAAAATTGAGAGAAGACCACATAAAGCAACCAAAATCCTCCAATCTTAAGTAAATCCCCAAAAGCTCATCTGCATAGGAGACGCCACCACCTCAATAAGCACTCAGAAAGAGGATAGTAGTAGGAAAATGTGCCAAAACCACAATGTAGCAGAATCCAAAATCCCCGCCTCAATAGGGGCAAAATTCACCTCTATAGAATCCATAGAAGGATAAACATAACCATAAATAATAGAAATGAAAAAAAGAGAAAGAAGAGAGAATTGGAATTCAAATGGGGCATACATTACCCAAACATAACAAATCCCCAACCAAAAACTTACTAGATCTAGGCTGGGCCCTTGAAAATTACTACCAAGCACTAGAGCACCAAGAAAAATAGAGCCATCATTAGCACCATAGGGACACATAGAAAGGGAATGGATGACCATAGAAGCACCAAATCATAAAAAACTCACATAGGGAGCCCCACAACCACCCACAACCAAAGGCTCCCTCTAAGACTAGCCAATAAGGCAAAACTGAGAGCATCAAATAAGCCACAACCACAACTAGAGAGGGAAATAGTAGAAAGGGCCCCAAACCCAATCAAGAGTAGAAGACAAAAGAACCCAACATAAGAAAACCCAATCCAAAGTAGATTCCTCAACCAAAACACTCACAAACAAAAGCACAAGGTCACTGAATACACCAAAAAAAGTAGAGGAGCCAAAGGAAACAAACCCACAAACCCCATGCACACCAAAACCCCCACAAAAAAAAACACAAGGTTGAGGACTAACAATGAGCCTCCAATGCAAGCCACACCAAAGAACACAAAGGAGAAAAACTAGGGGCAGTGATGAACAAGTGTAGCATACACAACTAAATCCACTCCCTTCACCTTCACAAGGTGAATACTAGAGAACAACCTATCCAAAGACAACGTGGGACCATGACACACCAGAGAAGATCCACCCCCAAGCACAACCAAACACACTCTACAGACATGACCAAGGCATGACGAGTGCAAAACAAGAGACACAAATAGGAACCAAATACTACTGCCACACAAAATAGGAACTCCCCCAAGTGATGGAATCTAGAAGCCCCTCCACTATCTTCATCACCATCATCACCTCCATCCACAACTTCAAAAGTCCTATCACAACCTCTAGAACCGCCTGAGCTCCTGACCTTCAACATTTTAAAAGTATGTATTTATCCATATCTAGTAGATATATGGTAAAAAGATATATCTATTTTTTTTAAATCTTGCTTCAACTTGAAAGCATAATCTTCCAACTTAGAGACTTTTTAGTTTATAGGCTTTCTCTTAGATGCCTCCTTTAACTATGAAGTAGTTAACAAAAGTTCCAAAAATAATTAAAAGTCTTATCATTGGCATCACAGAAAATAGAATATAATTTATGTTAATTCTTGAGAATGGTTTTAGTAAAATTTAGTATAATTCACTAGACCCTTTTTCTTTTTTTTTTAATTTGATTTTAAACTAATTATATTATTATCTATTAAATGAAGGCGTTACTCTTGTGATTTTTAAAATTATTGAAAATTGAAATTAAAATAACTGTATTTTAATTTATTCGTAATCAATAGATACAGTCTATGATCCTGCATAGACAATTATGTCATCCTCTGTGGAAAAACCCATTTAAAGTGTTGATTTACAGCTAACGTGCTTAGACTGGAGAAATCGAAGAATCCTTCCAGTCTTCCATTGACATTGACTTGCTTGCGCCTTCACACAACTATGGAATATTAACATCAGTCAACAAGACTCTCTCCTATTTTATACAGAGAAATTTCCTAATAAGACAAAAATTCACAATAGAATTCTTTTCCATTCTCTTCACAATAGAATTCTTCTCCATTCTCTAACAAGTAGGGACTGCAAGGAGTTTAAGCCGGAGAGATGGTTCAGAAAGGGAGAGTTTGTAGGAGAAAATGCTTACAAGTTTTCAGCCTTCAACGCGGGGCCACGGATATGTTGACTTCAACATGCGCATGAAGGGAGGACTGCCGGTTACTCTATTTTATGCAGATGTTTACCATTTTCCTTTGGTTTTCATGTCATCAGTAGTCGCTGTAATTCGTAGTTTATGTCCCTGTTCGTCATGGCCGCCTTTGTAATGGTGTATTACAAACTCTCTAGTTGATGAAATGCTGTCTAGGAACATTGTTGAGGACATTGCCAATTGTATAGACCACTATCTTCGTTGAGGCTCGAGGGTCAACTTCACAAGAATGAGAAATATCAAATGCATCGTGTTCAACAGCATGTATTATAAATTTCCTTAATAATTTTTCCCTTAGTGTTATGATGAAAAATGATTGATTATAAAATGAATAGTTTGAATATTATAATAAAGAAATATGTAATAGAAACGTGTACCAAATCAATTTAAATTGATCAATAAGATGGGTTAGGAACTTTCAATTGTGAATTTGAAATTTCAAGGCATCCATTAACTAATAATATTCAGTTAGAAATCAATGTGTTCTAATCATTTTCTCTTCAATTTAACTCTTTTTTTTTATTGACAATGATTAATTTACACTAATCACTTTAAATATTACTAGCATTTGCACCCAAAGAAGGTGCAAGGAGTACGCCGATAGGTTTTTGAATTAAAAGCATAAATGAAGATTTAGATAATAAAAGGAACTGTATAAAATTGAGGGTATACAAACATGTAACATTGTAGAAGGAAGTCTTGTATATTATAGCATCCGTTTTGGATGAATTGCTTGAACATGAGATGGTAGATGAATGTGAAAACCCTGAGAGTGCCACTAATAATGTATGTTTCCTATTAGTTAATTTAATCTAACAAGATTTAATATGATCTGAGCTACCACAGGCAAAAATGAGTATCAATTTCAGCTAGTCAAACATTTATGCTTCAAGCCAAAAAAGTTGTTTCCAATTTAAACTTTGTAGTTATGACAGTGGATGATGATATCTTCTATTTTGCCATCGCAACAAAGTCGTCACTTTTGGAGAAGGACGCATGGCCCATTTTCTAGTTACAAGTAAAGATGGTACTTCTAAGAAGGTTGGGGATAGTGATCTCAAAGAAGATATGGAAATAAGGTCACAAGATGGTAGCCAATTGAATTTGTTTGAATCTGAAACTGATTTGATGACCAAAATCACGGGTTACCAGAAGTTGGGTGAAGGTATAGAGAACAAAGATAAACATTTATGTGAAAATATAAGAAATGTGGCAATTATACATATAGATGAGGCGTAAAAAAACTCCGAAAGGGAGGGAGTTTGCAGTCAGTATAGGGATTGTCATGAATTCTCCTCGGATGAGTGGGAACTGTTACCTATGGAGAAGCTGGCAGATAAAGAGCAAAAATCACATGAACATTTTTTTAGATTTCCTTCCCTCGCAGGCCATAGAGAATGAGAGGTAGACAATATAGAGTTAGGTGATGGAAACAAACTATATAAAATGAGTGATCAACATGTTGAGCTTCATGGTAGTGCTGTAGGAAAGGGTCAGAAGTTATTGAATCCAACTCTTGAAGGCTTGATTAAGGGACTTAAAAACCTTTAAAAGGAGCATAAATAAGCAGTCCCTCCAACAAATGGTCATTGTCTGTAAGTTTTCTAAACACTAATTTTTCTGTCATTTTTTTATTTCATTTTTAGGGCTATAAATTCAAAATCTTAAGTAGTCTTAATTAAAATTAATCATTAATGTGGAGAGTAGAATCCTTGCTTCTGGTAAAATCTTGAAGAAGAGCTACATATGAATAAAGAGACAAATGTAACAATTTTCCACTTGGATATTGATTGGAGCGGAATAACGCCGAAAGAGCCCATTAATGGTGTTGAGGAGGTTGTGACCTGTAAAAATAATCTCATACTTGCACATAGACATTATTCATTATGATGCGCTAGAATATTGTTGTGTCAATTGTGGAAATTGAATTGTCTGGAGTCGACATTGACAAAAAATTTATAGTAGTGTGGGAAAGTTTTGTAAATCATAATCAACAATGTATCACTTTTTCATTTCACCAAGGATGTGGGCCATCGCCATCATTGCAGCAAAAACATGATTGCAAAATTGTGTAGTAATACAATATGATTTATTTGATGATATGTTATATTCCAAAAAGCCATTAGTCATAATCTAAAATTTTCATGGACTAAAACTATATATTCACCCGCTTTTTAACACAATCCATCCACTTTCACAAGATATGACTCAAATTTTAGAAACATAAATAAATTAAATATGCCACATTCATAGCTGGCAGAATTTGAGGGCACCGGCTGTGGTGCAACATATTTCCACCAGTTCAAACCATGCCCCTTCTTATGGTCATCAATGTCATTACGTGACGTTGTGAGTGCTCATGTACATGCAACTGACAGTACTCGTGATGTTCAATTAGACCGTATCCCAATTTTGAATTGTTAAGTGGATATATTATTTTACGAAAAAGTGAATATTAAGTTTTTTATTTAATTTGTTTTATGTTTTTAATTTTGTGTTATCTTACTATGTTTTTATTTTCTATTTTGTGCTATCTTATGAGATAATTTAAAAGTTTAAAATTGTAAACATGAAAAGTTATAAATTAACAGATTTTTTTTTTCTCTTTAATTTTTAAGTTTAAAATTTTATCAAAAGATAAGAAAATTTAAATTTACTATTTTATTTGACACATTTACATTTTAATTTTTTAACTATATTTTTAGAAATTTTTATATATATATACTATTTTAATAACAATATATCAAGAATTATATTAGATATTTAAAATTTTATTAGAAAATAAGAATTTTTTTACTATTTGGATGACAATATATCATTATATTTTTTATGTCCATATTTGAAATTTTTTAATATTTATATATTTAATTAATCAATGTTTGATCCATTTATCAAATTTGTAAAATTTAATTAATAGTTTATATAAAAATATATGAAATATTTTTATAAAATGAATGTGATGTTATATATATTGTTATATTGTTGTATGATATATAATGACTTAGATATAGTTAAGTTCTTGTTTGAAATGACCTAGTTATTAAAATGACAAATAGATGTGTTGGATTAGAAAGGAAGTTAAAAGTATTTTAAAATAGTAAATAACTATTGTTTGGATTAGAAATGTATGTGTGTACACTAAAGTATATACTTACATTTCTCTAATGTAAATATATTCCAACAATCTGCACATGATATTTTCCCCCATATTGAAGTATATTTGATTCAAAATCTCTTAGAATTTAATGCTCTTCAGCAAATTGTTCTCAGCTCTAGATATACAACAAAAAAACATCAACAACAACAACAAATAAACAAAATAAGCATCGCACTTCAATAGTTGACATAATTCCTATACAACTTTATGGCCCCAAATACCTAAAAAAGGAAAAATAGAAATAGAATACATTGATAAAAAAAAGAAGACTGCGAGGGGTGTAGCAATTGGTTCTTACTCTTCATTATTGACAATGTGACTAATATTATTTGAAACACTGCTAAGCACATCTTTCCACTCCTGAAACCTTTCTGGGGTATGTCTTCTCTTCTCTATGTGTCCTTCAAATGCAGCAGCATATGTTCCTTTCACACGCCAGACATCTCAGGCTTAACACGGTAGAAAATGGGAACAATCTTAGTGCTTGTTTTGTACATAAATAACAGCTCTTCCAAACACCACCAAGATCGTGCATAATTTTCTAAAAATATAGAAATATGAAGCGAAGCACTCTTCAATGCTACTTTTAGCTCTATAGACAAGTCATCCCCTAATTCAAGCTCTCCAGTATCAATTCAAGACTAAAGATTGATATGAGTTCACCCACTCATGATAATTGGTCCATTCATGTTGCATTCTAAATCATAAGTCTTACCCATCACCTATGTTGGCACTCCTTGGCCTTTGGTGTAGGCACAAGCATTTAGCAATTGTGAAGCCACATGTTTGAGTGCTAACACATTCAAAGAACATTCAATAGAATGAGAATCAACTATCTGTATTATCTTAATAAAATTAAAAAGAAATTGATAAAGTGAAGTAAAATACTTTCTTTTTTCTATGTACAATCAATTGCAAACATTGCACTACAACTTAATATCACTATAAGATTCCCTATTCATAACACTCTAACAATACTATAATTCTTTTTAAATTGAAGATCCATATAAATCTGAATGCCAGCTTTTAGATATAACACAACAAACAATACTAAAATTATTTTTAAATCAATAATAAATTACCAAAATAAACGGATTCAAATATATGATGGGTTAACCAAACCACTACAATAGTGGGAACAGTAAATGGGATCAAAATAACTTATTTTTCAATCTGAACTACATCAACAGCTTAACAATTTAGAACACATTGACCAGTCCCAGCAACAACTAACATTATTGATTTCTCTGTACATGTAACAGGGGAAAATACCCACTGGAGGAGAACCGTTCCCACTACTAACATCCATTTTTATCAAAATTCTGATGGCTAACTTTAAGATCCCCTGGTTGATCTCTATGCAAATCGAGCTCAAGAAGATCATACACATACACTTTTAACATACTCCTCTACATCAATACTAAAGCTCTTTAAAATTGCTACGGGAAATAAATATTGATCAATTGAAGGGAGGATGACCTTTGCTTAATTTGTATCAGGATCACTAATCGAACTACAACTTGTCCTAATTTTACACAATACAATTCAATACAAATAGATAAGCACTACAAAATAGACTAAGCATAGGGGAAGGGAATAGACATGATTTAGTTGTCCAATACTTGCCTACATTTCCATGTTATGATCAGATGAGATTAATAAAATCACCCACCGGATCACAAAATGGAAACATAGGACAAGATTGAAAAAATAACTTAACCATGTACATCCCTAAGATTTAGCCACCATTCATCCTAAAGCTTGAGGGGACTTAGTTCTAAATATAGGGTAAAGGAATACAATTGCAATGAAAAACATGTAAATGGTTGTGATGACAATGGCAACGACCGTACCCTGAGAGATTGGACCCAACTTCATGGAAACAAAATTTATGTCACTAAATGCTCTGAAAATGATACAGAGGGCTGCCAACACATTCACTCTCCTAAAATTGAATGTGGGCATGACCACTTGAGCTGCCATTACAAACAATGTAGTCATGAGAGATAAGGTCGATGGAATGAGTGCAGCTTGACAAACGCCTTCATCTCTTGTTTTAGAACTACTAGGAAGAGATGTGATGACGCTATAGTTGGCTGACATAATAAGAGTTGAAATTATCAATAATATTTTAATATCTCTGTACAAAGCCTCCTCATCTGGTGCTTCTTCTGTGCCGAATACAACACCAACTAGAAGCTTTATTTTCATTATAATGCTATTTTCTCTTACACTTTAATAGAGCCGAGGGAATTAAGATGTAGATTTAACTATTTAGCTGGTTAAAATCTATTTGTTGAACCATTCTAATTCAATCTGCACAATGAAAGGTTGTTGCAATGAAAAATCAGATGAGTTGTTCCCTCTGTATGTAAAAAGTGGCAGTAGAAACAAAGTATGTGAATTGTTTGACATGACACCTCAAAAAGATGAGTCCCATGGAATGTGTTGATTGTAAGCATATGAACTATTTGACAAGATGTCTCAAGGTTGAAAGAGATTTCAACCTATGGAATACTATCTACGTCACCAGATTTTTGTCGAAAAAATAATTTGGTAAGAAGTCGTCTGGAAACATTTAGGGAAATTTTACTGGTTGGTGTACAAAAGTCCCATCCCTCACACCATCCCTGGAATTAAAGTGTTGTGGTCCGAATAAATCTACAACTACAGTTAATGGGTAAGCCTGCCTATACCGTTCCTTTATTGCATTAGATGAATAAAAAAACCATCCTGTTATTGCAGTAGATGAATAAAAAAATCAGAAACCATGATATGAAAACCATTTTCTCGTAGTTGTTTACTGGTGTGATACAACTTCTGGTTGCAAGCAACCCAACAAGGAAAGCCTATCAGCTAAAAATATAGCAACATTTCGTATAGATATCTCACGAATCAACTTTTCATGATAAACAAAGAAGGGATAGTAGTTTTGAAATTTAAGACTAAATTTTTTAATTATGGATTAATTTGACCTTGAGAAGAATACAAATGAACTAAAGAAATATGTGTTGATATTGAGGTAAGTATTAAATGTATGAAAGTAATCATGAATAAGGGTGCGATAATGAGGCGTGAAATGATGACTAAACTAATCAATGCTAAAAATTCTACTGATCCAAATTAATCAATGCTAAAAATGACAGTGAAGGAGTAACATTTTTCTTAAATTTGGTCAAGAGGATATATGCTTGTTGTTCTAAGTAAGAGAAGCTTAGATGTTGCAAACGAAGTGGCAAGAATTTAGGTGAAATCTAAGTTGTAATTAAAAGAATAAATCATTGAAATTGTTAAGATCATTGGGAGATTGTGGGTCATCATGCAATGGTATTTTTTTAGTTTCAATCTAATCAAAGGTGAAAAGAAAAGGGATTTTTTGTTGACTTTCTTTATAATATTTTATGAAAAGAGGTAGAGCATCAAAAGTTGGTGTAAAAAATATTTAAAGTTGTTTTCATTTGCCTGACCCAAAAGGACTGAGGAGATATGTAGCTACAAAAATATGATAATTCATTTTCTAAAGATATCATCAAAAAAAATTTGGCCTTAGAAGATTGGTAGATTGAAAGAAGTCATGCAACAAATTGCTACTTAAAGTTTGTCATTGTTAGAGGATATCATAATTTTCTTGAACTTTAGTTGTTGTCATACTATAAGTAGAATAACAGTTAGATGATATTTAGCAACCGCCAACCACCACCCAACCATAACACATTTGTGACAACAAATCTACACCCATAGAGAAATCTATCAAAATATATTTGAAGTAAAACACTACACAAGCCATATTACCATGTTCACCAAGAAACAAAACATGAAATTCCAATGTGGAGTAATGTTGAGCATTCTCTGAGCCTATTGAATCAATCCCTAACAGTCAAACTTGTTCTTAGAAAGCAACTCATCACAACTTCCTCAAAAAGAGTAATTGGGAACTAGTAGCCATGATAAAGCAATATTCATAATGTAAAGTCATTACAACCATAACTAGATGTAGTCATCATCTTATGCTGATGAATAAAAAGCATTCTCCCATAAGGTCTTTAAATACTCTGTCTTGTATATTCCATCTTGAAAAACTTTCATCTTTTGGGTAGTTATTATACTATCTTATCGTCATCAGATCGTCATAACATAATATTAACACTCAATAAAAAATACATATTGTCCTTTAATCACATCTCCTAACAAATCAATCATTAGATACATTTTTTTTACATATTATTATTCAAATCCTCTTCATTAAACACTAATCCTTAGCATCACTATCTCAACATGAAATCTTCTTCATCAATTAATACTCCTTAACTATAATAGGTTTTAGCTCACAATATTAGCATCAAATCTTCTTCATCAATCAATACTCATATACAAAAATTTAATGCCAATACCACTAGTAGTTGACAACAATAGAAATTCAAAGTATATAAAGGGTAACATACAACTTCTCCCTTCAATTAGTGCATGTTCTTGTTCTTTCTATAAGTTCACATATGAACTCTTGCAATAATATGTTGAAAATAATATTAGTGGTTGAGTTATTTTGATTATTGAGGTCTCTTCCAATAGTTGAATTAAAACCTTTTGTTTGAGTGCTAATGTTGTTTCTTTTATGAAGGGTTTATAGGGCCTACAAATGTGGACATGATTGTCCCTTAGTGTTATCCTCATGGATAACTTTAAGAACCACCCATGGAAGAAGAGTGTAAATTTTGGTGAATCTAAAATTATTTTGGTAGGAAAAAATTCATGTGTAGGGTGATTCTTTTTTCAAAGTGGGAAAAAATTAACTTGTATTGGCAATTTTTTTGCAGCACACTAAAATTCCATAAAATTACGCCGAATGAAATATTTTTGTGGGGAAAAATATATATTTATTACGGTGAATTTTTTGGTTTGCCAAAAATTTTTTTGGAATATGTTAGGAGAATTATTTTCTTTAGAAGGGAAAAAATTAATTGTATTGGAAAATTCTATTCACCCATTGAAAGTTGTTTTATTTAATTGGCTAATTTTTCATTGGTTATGAGAAAAATATATATTTTGTTTTTAAATTTCAAGAGTCACGCATTTTGTGTCAGCCCTGGGGCCAATGCCAAATGACAATTCATAAAAAATATAATTATTGCAACAACTTGTCGAGTTAATATTGTCATTTTGGTTGCCAAGTTATCTGTCGTCACTGCACATGATATAGATATTATTGACACGTACCTGAAATCTATAATTTTATAGCCATACAGTGTAAATGTATTAATCGAGACCATTGATTGATCATAGATCAATGTATGTTAAGTTTTATCCCAGGCTTAGATTCTTCAAAGAAAATATTTTTATAGGAAGTCTCCGTAATGGAGACAGATGGAAAGTTTGGCATGGTAACTTGCAAGAAATGAATGTCTTGTCAATGACATGAACAGTGTGATTCTTTAACTATGATCCACTCATCAAGAACGGTTTCCAAATTTGTACTATTAATGACTATAATATAGTCACTATATTAGTAATTTCCCACAATCGTGCATTAATGGAAAGGATTTACCTAAAGATTATTGGAGTTGATGAAAACTATCAACCCTGTCTCCCAAGAATCATGTGCATGCAAACATGTCACAGAAAGAGAGAAGCAAAAATGCTATGGAGGCAAAAAATAACAAATCGATGGAAGAGAAAATATATTGTGCAAATAATGGAGGAAAACTCTCAATGCAATAGCATCCTCAATTAATGAATAATTTAAAAAGAGGGAATCATTATAAAAGGATATCGAAACCTTTAAAGTGAAACCCTAAAGGGGAAATATCTAGGTTACATAATAATAATTAATTATTGTATGTCTAAAGTTTAGCTTATATAAAAGAGAGATAATAAGTGACTTAATAATTAAATCAAAATGATATTAATTAATAAGTGAAATTACTTATTACTCTAAGACCCCCCTTTAAGATAAACTTAGGGAATAGCTAAAACCTAGAAACAACTACATAAATAAGGAAATTGGTCTTAAAAAAAGGCCTGGTCAGGTGCCCAAGTACAAAAAAATCTTTGTAAACAGGAGAAAAAGGAGAAAACCCAGTGGGAAAAACCCCTCTCCAAAAAGAGATAAAGCCTAGTGAAGGACTGAAGAAGCCTCCAAACTAGAGAATATCTCAAAAAATAGGAACAAAGGAAGAACATATAGAACACCTCTAAAGAATGAAGCTGCAAACACTATCAAAAGATAAAGTTACTGGAACCTCCATTGTAATAGAATATGATTAGGTAGAGAAGACTGTAAATAAATCCTAAAGAGTTGATTAATCAAAGATTGAAGGATTCCTCTGAAACAAGAATGAAAGAGTGTCCATATGGTAAATGATCCATCTCACTGAAATGCATAGGTACTTAGCCACTACATTTTCCTAGTACATAGGAACAAATACAGAATACATAGATCACCCCATCAAACCAAGGAAGCATTAGAACTAATAGGAGGTACCCCCCATAAAGTAGAGGAGGGAGAGCATGAAAAGTACATTGAGTCAGACTACCAAGAAACATTGCATGATGAAGAGCGTACAAACACATATAAAGAATGGTGTCATGGAAGGAACACTATCTTGACACACATAATGGGGCTAATGTCATGGAAGGAACACTTGAAAAAGGTAGATGGAAAACATTGCAAACATCAAATCCCTCATGACACTTTATTATGTAGTGCGATCAATACAAAGAGACATAAAATATGTAAGATCCCAAGCATGCAAGATGGAACTTTATCTTAGTATGTTTGCAAAAAAGATATAGAAATAAATGTATACAATATCCAAAAAGGAAATGATTCCAAAACTTGAAACATCCAAGATATCCACCAGAATGCCATAAAGACAAAAAAATGAATCAAAGATACCTGAAGCAAATTCTGGGTGTGAGACCCATAGAAAAAGAAGGAGAACGTAACCATCTTTTGGATGTCATGCGGAAGTCAAAAAATGGAGTCCAAAGGAGAAAGATATGGTGATCAGAGTGCAAAATGGAACTCTAAATTTGATTGGAAAAAACTTTGCGAGATAAAAAAATTAGATAACCAACCTAAAAAATTAGATCGGCCTTGGAACCTGCCTTTTATAATTTTTTTTGGCACAAAACACCTTTGTATGCTCAAGATATGAAAACAAAACCAACAGTACCCCTGAAAAATGCACAAAAAGGATCCTGGTGGGTCTGCCAGCGGAGGTGGGACTGCAGTGATGTGACGGTGGTAGAAAATGTTGGCGCCAATTGTGGATACTGGCACAATAGGTGGTGGGAGAGCTTCAGCCTCATCTTGCCAAGATGTGGGCTCAGCTCTCTGAGTTCTGCGTTGGTTTCATCAGGCTTTGGGCTCAGCTCGCTGACCTATAGGCTTTAGGTCACCGAGCTCTGTGCTTGGCAAAAAGGGTGGGGCAACAAAAAAAACAAAACAAAAATCCTTTTTTCTTCAAAAAAAATTTTAAAAAAATCATTTAATCTCTCCTCCATGCAACCGGGCATGGATTTTTGAGGTGGTGTCAAAATTGAGGACACAAAAATTGAGCCAGCCCCAAAACTGAGATAGATTTTTGCCTCATAAAGTGTGTGAAGTGTCGTGCATGCAAGGATAGGGCCCAAATTTCAATGTTGTCCAAATAGGACGTGCCTTATATGAAAATAGGGGTTTTGGAGAATTTTTAATGCGATCCTAAGGTCAATTTGTGCCCACAATGCTTCAAAAAATATCTCCACCCCAAATCCACACAACTTTTCACAAAAATCCTCTCATAAAACCAGATTTGAAGGACAAGACAAAAAACTATCATGAAGAGAAGATGAGCATGAAAGGGAAGAGCTCTGATACCATATTGGAGTTGATGAAAACTATCAACCCATGCCTCTCAAGAATCACCTTCATGCAAACCTGTCACAGAAAGAGAGAAGCAAAAAAGCTATGGAGGTCAAAAATAACAGATCGATGGAAGAGGAAACATATTGTACCAACAATGGAGAAAAACTCTCAACGCAATAGCATCCTCAATTAATGAATAATTTAAAAAGAGGGAATCCTTATAAAAGGATACCAAAACCCTAAAAGATAAATCATAAAGGGGAAATATCTAGGTTGCATAATAATAATTAATAAAAGAATTAATTATTATATGCCTAAACTTTAGCTGAAGTGAAAAAGAGATCATAAGTGACTTAATAATTAAATCAAAATGATATAATTAATAAGTTAAATTACTTATTACTCTAAGTAATTTCTCCCAAGAAAATAAGAGACTCAAAGGCTTTTGAAAGGATCCCCAAACCTTCATACTAAACCTCCCAAGAAACCATTGGCAAGAAGAGGGAGATTTTTCCATGGTTCCCTTAAAAATTGAGAAGGGTTTTAAAATGGGACCAAAAACCATCTAACAACACCAACCAAAGAACATCCAACAACAAAATATCTCCTCACTTGTGAAACTCATTTCCACCTCAAAAGAGAAGGATCCTACCTTGATAGAAATAAAAAGAAGATAAGAAAGTTAGAAGGCTGAACTAGACCAAGCTCAACCATGCATTCAAACAATCAAAATTGAGGGAAGACCAAATAAAGCAACCAATATCCTCCAATATTAAGAAAATCCCCAAAACCTCACTTGCATAGGAGACACCACCACCTCAATAAGCACTCAGAAAGATGATAGTAGTAGCAAAATGTGCCAAAACCACAATGTAGCTCCATCCAAAATCCCCGCCTCAATAGGGGCAAAATTCCACTCTATAGAATCCATAGAAGGATAAAAATAATCATAAATAATAGAAATTAAAAAAAGAGTTGAGAGAATTTGGATTCAAATGGGGCATACATTACCCAAACATAACAAATCCCCAACCAAAAACTTACTAGATCCAGGCTGGGCCCTTGAAAATTACTAGCAAGAACTAGAGCACCAAGAAAAATAGAGTCATCATTAGCATCATAGGGGCACATAGAAAGGGAATGGATGACCATAGAAGAACCAAATCAAAAATAACTCACATAGGAAGCCCCACAACCACCCACAACCAAAGGCTCCCTCTAAGACTAGCCAAGAAGGCAAAATGGAGAGCATCTAATAAGCCACAACCATAGCTAGAGAGGGAACTAGTATAAAGGGCTACAAACCCAATCAAGAGAAGTAGACAAAAGAACCCAACAGGAGAAAACCCAATCCAAAGTAGATTCCTCAACCAAAACACTCACAAACAAAAGCACAAGGTCACTAAATACACCAAAGAAAGTAGAGAAGCCAAAGGAAACAAACCCACAAACCCCATGCACACCAAAACCTCGACAAACAAAAACACGAGGTTGAGGACTAACAATGAGCCTCCAATGCAAGCCACACCCAAGAACACAATGGAGAAAAACTAGGGGCAGTGATGAACAAGTGTAGCATACACAACTAAATCCACTCCCTCCACCTTCACAAGGTGAATACTAGAGAACAACCTATCTAATGACAACGTGGGACCATGACACACTAGGGAAGATCCACCCCCAAGCATAACCAAGCACAACCAAACACACCCTGCAGACATGACCAAGGCATGACTAGTGCAGAACAAGAGACACAAATAGGTACCAAATACTACTGCCACACAAAAGAGGAACTCCCGCAAGTGATGGAATCTAGAAGCCCCTCCACTATCTTCATCACCATCATCACGTCCATTCACAACTTAAAAAACCCTATCACAACCCCTAGAACTGCCTGACTTCTTGACCTTCAACATTTTAAAAGTATGTGTTTATCCATATCTAGTAGATATATGGTGAAATGCTATAATTTTTTTTAAAAAAATCTTGCTTCAACTTGAAAGCATAATCTTTGAACTTAGAGACTTATTAGTGTATAGGCTTTCTCTTAGACGCCTCCTTTAACTATGAAGTAGTTAACAAAAGTTCCAAAATTAATTAAAAGCCTTATCATTAGCATCACAGAAAGTGGAATATAATTTGTGTTAATTCTTGAGGATGGTTTTAGTAAAATTTAGTATAATTCACTACACCACCCCCCCTCCCGCCCCCTTTTTTTTTGTACTAAATTTGATTTTAAACTAATTATATTATTATCTATTAAATGAAGGTGTTACTTTTGTGTTTTGTAAAATTATTCAAAATTGAAATTAAAATAACTATATTTTAATTTATTCGTAATCAATAGGTACAGTTTATGATCCTACATAGACAATTATGTCATCTTCTGTGGTAAACCCCATTCAAAGTGTTGATTTACATCTTGTACATTATAGCATCCATTTTGGATGAATTGCTTGAACATGAGATGGTAGATGAATGTGAAAACCCTGAGAGTGCCACTAATAATGTATGTTTCCTATTGGTTAATTTAATCTAACAAAATTTTATATGATCTAAGCTACCATAGGCAAAAATGAGTATCAATTTCAGCTAGTCGAACATTTATGCTTCAAGCCAAAAAATTTGTTTCCAATTTAAACTTTGTAGTTATGACAGTGGATGATGATGGCTTCTATTTTTCCATTGCAACAAAGTCGTCACTTTTGGAGAAGGACGCATGGCCCATTTTCTAGTTACAAGTAAAGATGGTACTTCTGAGAAGGTTGGGGATAGTGATCTCAAAGAAGATATGGAAATAAGGTCACAAGATGGTAGCCAATTGAGTTTGTTTGAGTCTGAAACTAATTTGATGACCAAAATCATGGGTTGCCAGAAGTTGGGTGAAGGTATACAGAACAAAGATAAACATTTATGTGAAAATTTAAGAAATGTGGCAACTATACATATAGATGAGGTGTAAAAAAACTCTGAAAAGGAGGAAGTTTGTAGTCAATATAGGGATTGTCATGAATTCTCCTCGGTTGAGTGGGAACTGTTACCTATGGAGAAGATGGCAGATAAAGATAAAAAATCACGTGAACATTTTTTCAAATTTCCTTCCCTTGCAGGCCATAGAGAATGAGAGGTAGACAATATAGAGTTAGGTGATGGAAACAAACTATATAAAATGAGTGATCAACATGTTGAGCTTCATGGTAGTGTTGCAAGAAAGGGTCAGAAGTTATTGAATCCAACTCTTGAAGGCTTGATTAAGGGACTTGAAAACCTTAAAAGGAGCATAAATAACCAGTCCCTCAAACAAATGGTCATTTTCTATATGTTTTCTAAACACTAATTTCTCAGTCATTTTTTAATTTCATTTTTAGGGCTATAAATTCAAAATCTCAAGTAGTCTTAATTAAAATTAATCATTAATGCGTAGAATAGAATCCTTGCTTATAGTAAAATCCTGATGAAGAGCTACATATGAAAAGAGACAAATGTAACAATTTTCCACATGGATATTGATTGGACCGGAATAATGCCAAAAGAGCCCATTAATGGTGTTGAGGAGGTTGTGACCTGTAAAAATAATCTCATACTTGCACATAGACATTATTCATTATGATGCACTAGAATATTTTTGTGTCAGTTGTGGAAATTGAATTGTCTGGAGTCGACATTGACAAAAAATTTATAGTAGTGCGGGCAAGTTTTGTAAATCATAATCAACAATGTATCACTTTTTCATTTCACCAAGGATGTGGGCCATCTCCATGATTGCCGCAAAAACATGTTTGTATGATTTATTTGATGATATGTTGTATTCCAGAAAGCCATTAGTCATAATCTCAAATTTTCATGGAATAAAACTATATATTGACCCGTTTTTTAACACAATCCATCCACATTCACAAGATATGACTCAAATTTTAGAAACATAAATAAATTAAATATGCCATATACATAGCTGGAAAAATTTGAGGGCACTGGCTACGGTGCAACATATTTCCACCGGTTCAAACTATGCCCCTTCTTGTGGTCATCTATGTCATTACGTGACGTTGTGAGTGCTCATGTACATGCAACTGACAGTAATCGTGATGTCCAATTAGACTGTATCCCAATTTTGAATTGTTAAGTGGATATATTATTTTACGAAAAAGTGAATATTAAGCTTTTT
>MU228109.1:805571-830120 GCA_018584345.1 Thuja plicata
TAAGGAATTTTTTACTATTTTGATGGCAATATATCATTATATTTTTATGTCCATATTTGAAATTTTTTAACATTTATATATTTAATTAATCGATGTTTGATACATTTAACAAATTTGTAAAATTAAATTAATATTTTATATAAAAAAATATGAATTTTTTTTATAAAATGAATGTGATGTTATATATATATTGTTATATTGTTGTTTGATATATAAAGACTTAGATATAGTTAAGTTGTTGTTTGAAATGACTTAGTTATTAAAATCACAAATAGATGTGTTGGATTAGAAAGGAAGTTAAAAGTATTTTAAAATAGTAAATAACTATTGTTTGGATTAGAAATGTAAGTGTGTACACTAAAGTATATACTTACATTTCTCTAATGTAAATATATTCCAACAATCTACACATGATATTTTCCCCCATATTGAAGTATATTTGATTCAAAATCTCTTAGAATTTAATGCTCTTCAGCAAATTGTTCTCATCTCTAGATATACAACAAAACCAACAACAACAACAACAACAACAACAACAATAAGAACAACAACAACAACAACAACAACAACAACAACAACAACAACAACAAATAAACAGAATAAGCAATACACTTCAATAGTTGACGTAATTCCTATACAACTTTATGGCCCTAAAAACCTAAGAAAAGAAAAATAGAAATAGATTACATTGATAAAAAAAAGATGACTGCGAGGGGTGTAGCAATTGGTTCTTACTCTTTGTTATTGACAATGTGACTGATATTATTTGAAACACTGCTGAGCACATCTTTCCACTCTTGAAGCTTTTCTGGGGTATATCTACCCTTCTCTATGTGTCATTCAAATGCAGTAGCATATGTTCCTTTCACATGTCAGACATCTTCAGGCTTAACATGGTAGAAAATGGGAACAATCTTAGTGCTTGTTTTGTACATAAATAACAACTCTTCCAAACACCACCAAGATTGTGCACAGTTTTCTGAAAATATAGAAATATGAAGCGAAGCACTCTTCAATGCTTCTTTTAGCTCTATAGAACAGTCATCCCCTAATTCAAGCTCTCCAGTATCAATTCATGACTAAATATTAATATGAGTTCACCCACTCATGATAATTGGTCCATTCATGTTGCATTCTAAATCATAAGTCTTACCCATCACCTATATTTGCACTCCTTGGCCTTTGGTGTAGGCACAAGCCTTTAGCAATTGTGAAGCCATGTGTTTGAGCACTAACACATTCATAGAACATTCAATAGAATGAGAATCAACTATCTGTATTATCTTAATAAAATTAAAAATAAATTGATAAAGTGAAGTAAAATACTTTCTTTTTCTATGTACAATCAATTGCAAACATTGCACTACAACTTAATATCACTATAAGATTACCTATTCATAACACTCTAGTACAACAATACTACAATTCTTTTTAAATTGAAGATCCATATAAATCTAAATGCTAGCTTTTAGATATAACACAACAAATAATACTATAATTCTTTTTAAATCGATAATAAATACCAAAATAAATGGATTCAGATATATGATGAGCTAACCAAACCACTACAATAGTGGGAACAATAAATGGGATCAAAATAACTTATATGTCAATCTGAACTACATCAAAAGCTTAATAATTTAGAACACATTGACCAGTCCATGCAACAGCTGACATTATTGATTTCTCTGTACATGTAACAGGGGAAAATACCCAATGGAGGAGAATCGTTCCCACTGCTAACATCCATTTTTATTAAAATTCTAATCGCTAACTTTAAGATCCCCTCATTGATTTCTATGCAAATCGAGCTCAAGAAGATCATACGCATACATGTTTAACATACTCCTCTACATCAATACTAAAGCTCTTTAAAATTGCTACGGGAAATAAATATTGATCAATTGAAGGGAGGATGACCTTCACTTAATTCGTATCAGGATTACTAATCAAACCACAGCTTGTCCTAATTTTACACAATACGATTCAATACAAATAGATAAGAACTACAAAATAGACTAAGCATAGGGGAAGGGAATAGACATGATTTAGTTGTCCAATACTTGCCTACATTTCCATGTTGTGATCAGATGAGATTAATAAAATCACCCACCGGATCACAAAATGGAAACATAGGACAAGATTGAAAAAATAACTTATCCATGTACATGCCTAAGATTTAGCCACCATTCATCCTAAAGCTTGAGGGGACTTAATTCTAAATATAGGGTAAAGGAGTACAATTGAAATGAAAAAAATGTAAATGGTTGTGATGACAATGACAACGATCGTAACCTGAGAGATTGGACCCAACTTCATGGCAACAAAATTTATGTAACTGAATGTTGTGAAACTGATACAGAGGGCTACCAGCACATTCACTCTCCTAAAATTGAATGTGGGCATGACCACTTGAGCCGCCATTACAAACAATGTAGTCATGAAAGATAAGGTTGATGGAATGAGTGCAGCTTGACGAACGCCTTCATCTCTATTTTTAGAACTACTAGAAAGAGATGTGATGGCGCTATAGTTGGCTGACATAATAAGACTTGAAATTATCAATATTATTTTAATATCTCTGTACAAAGCCTCTTCATTTGGTGCTTCTTCTGTGCCGAATACAACACCAACTAGAAGCTTTATTTTCCTTACAATGCTATTTTCTCTTACACTTTAATAGAGTTGAGGGAATTAAGATGTAGATTTAACTGTTTATCTTGTTAAAATCTATTTGTTGAACCATTCTAATTCGATCTGCACAATGGAAGTTTGTTGCAATGAAAAATCAGATGAGTTGTTCCCTCTATATTAAAAAGTAGTAGTAGAAACAAAGTATGTGAATTGTTTGACATGACACCTCAAAAAGATGAGTCAAGGTTGAAAGAGAGTTCAACCTATGGAAAGCTATCTACGTCGCCAGATTTTTGTCAGAAAATTAATTTGGTAAGAAGTTATCTGGAAACTTTTAGGGAAATTTTAGTAGTTGGTGTAAAAGTCCCATCCCTCACACCATCCCTTTCATTAAAGTGTTGTGGTCTGAATAAATGCGCAGCTGCAGTTACCAGGTAAGCCTGCCCATACCATTCCTTTATTGCAGTAGATAAATAAAAAAATCATCCTATTATTGCAGTAGATGAATAAAAAAAATAGAAACCATGATCTGAAAACCATTTTCTAGTAGTTGTTTGCTGGTGTGAGACAAATTCTAGTTGCAATCAACCCAACAAGGAAATCCTATCCGCTAAAAATATAGCAACATTTCATATAGATATATCATGAATCAACTTTTCATGATAAACAAGAAGGGATAGTAGTTTTGAAGTTTAAGATTAAATTTTTTAGTTATGGATTAATTTGACCTTGAGAAGAATACAAATGAACTAAAGAAATATGTGTTGATATTGACGTAAGGATTCAATGTATGAAAGTAATCATGAGTAAGGGTGCGATAATGAGGGGTGAAATGATGACTAAACTAGAATAAGTTTGAGTGAAGCACTGATGCAAATTAATCAATGGTAAAAATGACAATGAAGAAGTAAAATGTTTCTTAAAATCTAGAACTAGTTGTACTTAGAGTTGTGCTTTACAGTGATAAATTTGGTCAAGAGGATATATGCTTGATGTTCTAAGTAAGAGAAGCTTAGATGTTGCAAATGAAGTGGCAAGAATTTAGGTGAAATATAAGTTGCAATTAAAAGAATAAATCATTGAAATTGTTAAGATCATTGGGAGATTGTGGGTCATCATGCAATAGTATTTTTTTAGTTTCAATCTAATCAAAGGTGAAAAGAAAAGGGATTTTTTGTTGACTTTCTTTATAAAAATTCTTGTAAAGAGGTAGAGCATCAAAAGTTGCTGTCAAAAATATCTAAATTTGTTTTCATTTGCATGACCCAAAAGGACTGAGGAGATATGTAGCTACAAAAATATGATAATTCATTTTATAAAGATATCATCAAAAAAATGTTGGCCTTAGAAGATTGGTAGATTGAAAGAAGTCATGCAACAAATTGCTACTTAAACTTTGTAATTGTTAGAGGATATCATAATTTTCTTCAACTTTAGTTGTTGTCAATTTATAAGTCGAATAACACTTAGACGAGATTTTGCAACCGCAACCACCACCCAACAATAACACATTTGTGACAACAAATCTACACCCATAGAGAAATCTATCAAAATATATTTGAATTAAAACACTACACAATCCATATTACCATGTTCACCAAGCAACAAAACATGAAATTCCAATGTGGAGTAATGTTGAGCATTCTCTGAGCCTATTGAATCGATCCCTGACAGTCAAACTTATTCTCAGAAAGCAACTCATCACAACTCCCTCGAAAAGAGTAATTGGGAACTAATAGGCATGATAAAGCAATATTCATAATGTAAAGTCATTACAACCATAACTACATGTAGTCATCATCTTATGCAGAGGAATAAAAAACATTCTCCCATAAGGTCTTTAAATACTCTGTCTTGTATATTCCATCTTGATAAACTTTCATCTTTTGGGTAGTTATTATACTATCTTATCGTCATCAGATCATCATAACATAATATTAACACTCAATACAAAATACATATTTTGCTTTAATCACATGTCCTAAAAAATCAATGATTAGATACATTTTTTTTCTAGATTATTATTCAAATCCTGTTCATTAAACACTGATCCTTAGCGTCACTATCTCAATGTGAAATCTTCTTCATCAATTAATACTCCTTAACTATAATAGGTTTTAGCTCACAATATTAGCATCAAATCTTCTTCATCAATCAATACTCATATACAAAAATTTAATGTCAATACCACTAGTAGTTGACAACAACATAAATTCAAAGTATATAAAGGGTAACATACAACTTCTCCCTTCAATTAGTGCATGTTCTTGTTCTTTCTATAAGTTCACATATGAACTCTTGCAATAATATGTTGAGAATAATATTAGTGTTTGAGATATTTTGATTATTGAGGTCTCTTCCAATAGTTGAATTAAAACCTTTTGTTTGAGTGCTAATGTTGTTTCTTTTATGAAGGGTTTATAGGGCCTACAAATGTGGACATGATTGTCCCTTAGTGTTATCCTCGAGGAAAAATTTAACAACCACCCATGGCAGAAGAGTGTAAATTTTGGCGAATCCAACATTATTTTGGTTGGAAAAAATTCATATGTAGGGTGATTCTTTTTTCAAAGTGGGAAAAAATTAATTTGTATTGGTAATTTTTTTGTAGGACTCTAAAATTCCCTAAAATCATGCCGAATGAAAGATTTTTGTGGGGAAAAATATATATTTATTAAGGTGAATTTTTTGGTTTGCCAAAATTTTTTTTACAATATGTTAGGCGAATTATTTTCTTTAGAAGGGAAAAAATTAATTGTATTGGCAAATTTTATTCACCCATTGAAAATTGTTTTATTTTATTGGCTAATTTTTCATTGGTTATGAGAAAAATATATATTTGTTGGCAAATTTCAAGAGTCACGCATTTCGTGTCAGCCCTCGGGCCAATGCCAAATGACAATTCATTAAAAATATAATTATTGCAACATCTCATCAAGTTAATATTGTCATTTTGGATGCCAAGTTATCTGTCGTCACTACACATGATATAGATATTATCGATACGTACATGAAATCTATAATTTTATAGCCATACAGTGTAAATGTATTAATCGAGACCATTGATTGATCATAGATAAATGTCTGAAGTTTTATCCCAGGCTTAGATTCTTGAAAGATAAGATTTTTACACAAAGTCTTCGTAATGGAGACATATGGAAAGTTTGGCATGGTAACTTGCAAGAAATGAATGTCGTTTCAATGAGAGGAACATTGTCGTTCTTTAACTATGATCCACTCATCAAGAAAAATTTCCAAATTTGTACTATTAAAGACTATAATATAGTCACTATATTAGTAATTTCCCACAATCGTGCATTAATGGAAAGGATCTACCTAAAGATTATTGGAGTTGATGAAAACTATCGACCTCGGCTCCCAAGAATCACGTGCATGCAAACATGTCACAGAAAGAGAGAAGCAAAAATGCTATGGAGGCAAAAAATAACAGATCGATGGAAGAGAAAATATATTCTGCAAATAATGGAGGAAAACTCTCAATGCAATAGCATCCTCAATTAATGAATAATTTACAAAGAGGGAATCCTTATAAAAGGATACCGAAACCTTTAAATGGAAACCCTAAAGGGGAAATATCTAGGTTACATAATAATAATTAATAAAATAGTTAATTATTGTATGTCTAAAGTTTAGCTTATGTAAAAGACAGATAATAAGTGACTTAACATTTAAATCAAAATGATTTAATTAATAAGTGAAATAACTTATTACTCTAAGACCCCCCTTTAAGATAAACTTAGGGAATAGCTAAAACCTAGAAACAACTACATAAATAAGGAAATGGGTCTTGAAAACAAGGCCTAATCAGGTGCCCAAGTAAAAAAAAATCTTTGTAAATAGGAGGAAAAGGAGAAAACCCAGTGGGAAAAACCCCTCTCCAAAAAGAGATAAATCCTAGTGAAGGACTGAAGAAGCCTCCAAACTAGAGAATATCTCAAAAAATAGGAACAAAGGAAGAACATATAGAACACCTCTAAAGAATGAAGCTGCAAACACTATCAAAAGATAATGTTGCTAGAACCTCCATTGTAAAAGAACATGATCAGGTAGAGAAGACTGTAAATAAAGCCTAAAGAGTTGATTAATCAAAGATTGAAGGATGCCTCTAAAATAAGAATGAAAGAGTGTCCATATGGTAAATGATCCATCTCACTGAAATGCATAGGTACTTAGCCACTGCATTCGCCTAGTACATAGGAACCAATAAAGAATACATAGATCACTCCATCAAACCAAGGAAGCATTAGAACTAATGGGAGGTACCCCCCATAAAGCTGAGCAGGGAGAGGCATGACAAGTACATTGAGTTAAACTGCCAAGAAACATTGCATGATGAAGAGCGTACAAACACATATAAAGGATGGTGTCATGGAAGGAACACTCTCTTGACACACATAATGGGGCTAATTTCATGGAAGGAACACTTGAAAAAGGTAGATGGAAAACATGCCAAACATCAAATCCCTCATGACACTTTATTATGGAGTGCGATCAGTACAAAGAGACATAAAATATGCAAGATCCCAAGCATGCAAGATGGATCTTTATCTTAGTATGTTTGCAAAAAAAGATATAGAAATAAATGTATACAATATCCAAAAAGGAAATGATCCCAAAACTTGAAACATCCAAGATATCCACCAGAATGCCATAAAGAAAAAAATATGAATCAAAGATACCTGGAGCAAATTCTAGGTGTGAGACCCATAGAAAAATAAGGAGAACATAACCATCTTTTGGACGCCATGTGGAAGTCAAAAAATGGAGTCCAAAGGAGAAAGATATGGTGATCGGAGTGCAAACTGGAACTTTGATTTTGACTAAAAAACCCTGCAAGATGGAAAAATTAGATAACCGACCTACAAAATTAGATCAGCCTTGGAACCTACCTTTTTTGATATTTGGTTTGGCACAAAACACCTTTGTATGCTCAAGATATGAGAAAAAAACCAACAGTACCCCTAAAAAATACACAAAAATGATTTTGGTGGGTCTGCAAGCAGAGGTGGCACTGTGGTGATGTGACGGTGGTAGAAAATGGTGGCACTAGTTGTGGATACTGGCGCAACAGGCGATGTGAGAGCTTCAGGCTCAGCTTTCTAAGTTCTGCATTGGGTTCATCAAGCTTTGGGCTTAGCTCGCTGACCTATAGGCTCCAGGTCACCGAGCTCTGTGCTTGGCAACAAGGGTGGGGCCCAAACAATTAAAAAAAATTTCTTCAAAAAAACATTAAAAAAATCATTTTCTCTATCCTCCATGCAACCAGGCATGGATTTTTGAGGTGGCGTCAAAATTGAGGACACAAAAATTGAGCCAGCCTCAAAACCGAGGTGGATTTTTGCCTCATAAAGTGTGTGAAGGGTCATGCATGCAAGGATAGGGCCCAAATTTCAACTTTGTCTAAATAGGATGTACCTTATATGAAAATAGGGGTTTTGGGGAATTTTTAATGTGATCATGAGGTCAATTTGTGCCCACAGTGCTTCAAAAAATATCTCCACCCCAAATCCACACAACTTGTCATAGAAAACCTCTCATAAAACCATATCTGAAGGAGAAGACAAAAATCTCTCATGAAGAGAACATGGGAATGAAAGGGAAGAGCTCTGATACCATATTTTAGTTGATGAAAACTATCAACCCATGCCTCCCAAGAATCACCTTCATGCAAACCTATCACAGAAAGAGAGAAGCCAAAAATCTATGGAGGTCAAAAATAATAGATCGGAAGAGGAAACATATTGTACAAACAATGGAGAAAAACTCTCAACGCAATAGCATCCTAAATTAATGAATAATTTACAAAGAGGGAATCCTTATAAAAGGATACCAAAACCCTAAAAGGTAAATCCTAAAGTGGAAATATCTAGGTTGTATAATAATAATTAATAATAGAATTAATTATTATATGCCTAAACTTTAGCTTAAGTGAAAGAGAGATAATAAGTGACTTAATAATTAAATCAAAATGATATAATTAATAAGTGAAATTGCTTATTACTCTAACTAATTTCTCCCAAGAAAATAAAAGACTCAAAGGCTTTTGAAAGGATCCCCAAACCTTCATACTAAACCTCGCAAGAAACCATTGGCAAGAAGAGGGAGATTTTTCCAAGGTTCCCTTAAAAATTGAGAAGGGTTTTAAAATGGGACACAAAACCATCTAACAACACCAACAAAAGAACATCCAACAACAAAATATCTCCTCACTTGTGAAACTCATTTCCACCTCAAAAGAGAGGGATCCCACCTTGATAGAAACAAAAGAAGATAAGAAAGTTAGAAGGCTGAACCAAACCAAGCTCAACCATGCATTCGAACAATCAAAATTGAGGGAAGACCACATAAAGAAACCAATATCCTCCAATCTTAAGTAAATCCCCAAAACCTCATTTGCATAGGAGACACCACCACCTCAATAAGCACTCAGAAAGATGATAGTTGTAGCAAAATGTGCCAAAACCACAATGTAGCTGCATCCAAAATCCCTGCCTCAATAGGGGCAAAATTCACCTCTATAGAATCCATAGAAGGATAAATATAACCATAAATAATAGAAATGAAAAAAAGAGTTGAGAGAATTGGGATTCAAATGGGTCATACATTACCCAAACATAACAAATCCCCAACCAAAAACTTACTAGATCCAGGCTGGGCCCTTGAAAATTACTAGCAAGAACTAGAGCACCAAGGAAAATAGAGCCATCATTAGCACCATAAGGACATGTAGAAAGGGAATGGATGACCATAGAAGCACCAAATCACAAAGAACTCACATAGGAAGCCCCACAACCACCCACAACCAAAGGCTCCCTCTAAGACTAGTCAAGAAGGCAAAATGGAGAGCATCTAATAAGCCACAACCACAACTAGAGAGGGAACTAGTAGAAAGGGCTGCAAACCCAATCAAGAGTAGCAGAAAAAATAAACTAGTAGGAGAAAACCCAATCCAAAGTAGATTCCTCAACCAAAACACTCACAAACAAAAGCACAAGGTCACTAAATACACCAAAGAAAGTAGAGGAGCCAAAGGAAACAAACCCACAAACCCCATGCACACCAAAACCTCCACAAACAAAAACACAAGGTTGAGGACTAACAATGAGCCTCCAATGTAAGCCACACCCAAGAACACAAAGGAGAAAAACTAGGGGCAGTGATGAACAAGTGTAGCATACACAACTAAATCCACTCCCTCCACCTTCACAAGGTGAATACTAGAGAACAACCTATTAGAAGACAATGTGGGACCATGACACACCAGGGAAGATCCACCCCCAAAATCAACCAAGCACAACAAGACACACTCTGCAGACATGACCAAGACATGACTAGTGGAAAACAAGAGACACCAATAGCAACCAAATACTACTGCCACACAAAAGAGGAACTCCCCCAAGTGATGGAATCTAGAAGCCCCTCCACTATCTTCATCACCATCATCACCTCCATCCACAATTTCAAAAAACCTATCACAACCCCTAGAGCTGCCTGAGCTCTTGGAGTTCAACATTTTAAAAGTATGTGTTTATCCATATCTAGTAGATATATGGTAAAAAGCTATAATTTTTAAAAAAAAAATCTTGCTTCAACTTGAAAGCATAATCTTGCAACTTAGAGACTTATTAGTGTATAGGCTTTCTCTTAGATGCCTCCTTTAACTATGTAGTAGTTAACAAAAGTTCCAAAAACAATTAAAAGCCTTATCATTAGCATCAAAGAAAATGGAATATAATTTGTGTTAATTCTTGAAGATGGTTTTAGTAAAATTTAGTATAATTCACTACACTGCCCCCCCCTCCCACCACTTTTTTTTTGGTACTTCATTTGATTTTACACTAATTATATTATTCTCTATTAAATGAAGGCGTTACTTTTGTGGTTTGTAAATTTATTCAAAATTGAAATTAAAATAACTGTATTTTAATTTATTCGTAATCAATAGGTACAGTCTATGATCTTGCATAGACAATTATGTCATCTTCTATGGAAAACCCCATTCAAAGTGTTGATTTACAGCTAACATGCTTAGACTAGAGAAATCGACGAATCCTTCCAGTCTTCCATTGACATTGACTTGCTTGCGCCTTCAAACAACTATGGAATATTAACATCAGTCAAACAAAAATTCACAATATAATTCTTCTCCATTCTCTTACAAGTAGGGAGTGCAAGGAGTTTAAGCCAGAGAGATGGTTCAAAAATGTAGAGTTTAATCATTTTCTCTTCAATTTAAGTCTTTTTTTATTGACAGCAATTAATTTACACTAATCACTTTAAATAATACTAGCACTTGCACCCAAAAAAGGTGCAAGGGGTACGCCGATAGGTGTTTGAATTGAAAGAATAAATGAAGATTTAGATAATAAAAGGAACTGTATAAAATTGAGGGTATACAAACATGTAACATTGTAGATGGAAGTCTTGTACATTATAGAATCGATTTTGGATGAATTGCTTGAACATGAGATGGTAGATGAATGTGAAAACCATGAGACTGCCACTAATAATGTATGTTTCCTATTGGTTAATTTAATCTAACAAGATTTTATATGATCTGAGCTACCATAGGCAAAAATGAGTATCAATTTCAGCTAGTCAAACATTTATGCTTCAAGCCAAAAAAGTTGTTTCGAGTTTAAACTTTGTATTTATGACAGTGGATGATGATGGCTTCTATTTTTCCATTGCAACAAAGTCGCCTCTTTTGGAGAAGGATGCATGGCCCATTTTCTAGTTACAAGTAAAGATGGTACTTCTAAGAAGGTTGGGGATAGTGATCTCAAAGAAGCTATGGAAATAAGGTCACAAGATGGTAGCCAATTGAATTTGTTTGAGTCTAAAACTGATTTGATGGCCAAAATCACGGGTTTGTAGAAGTTGGGTGAAGGTATAGACAACAAAGATAAACATTTATGTGAAAATTTAAGAAATGTGGCAACTATACATATAGATGAGGCGTAAAAAATCTCTGAAAAGGAGGAATTTTGCAGTCACTATAGGGATTGTCATGAATTCTCCTTAGATGAGTGGGAACTATTACCTATGGAGAAGATGGCAGATAAAGATCAAAAATCACGTGAACATTTTTTTAGATTTCCTTCCCTTGCAGGCCATAGAGAATGAGAGGTAGACAATATAGAGTTAGGTGATGGAAACAAACTATATAAAATGAGTGATCAACATGTTGAGCTTCATGGTAGTGCTGTAGGAAAGGGTTAGAAGTTATTGAACCCAACTCTTGAAGGCTTGATTAAGGGACTTGAAAACCTTTAAAAGGAGCATAAATAAGCAGTCCCTCAAATAAATGGTCATTGTTTGTAAGTTTTCTAAACATTAATTTCTTAGTCATTTTTTTATTTCATTTTTAGGGCTATAAATTCAAAATCTCAAGTAGTCTTAACTAAACTTAATCATTAATGCGGACAGTAGAATCCTTGCTTCTGGTAAAATCTTGATGAAGAGCTACATATGAATAAAGAGACAAATGTAACCATTTTCCACATGGATATTGATTGGAGCGGAATAATGCCAAAAGAGCCCATTAAGGGTGTTGAGGAGGTTGTGAGTTTTTATGGACCTGTAAAATAATCTCATACTTGCACATAGACATTATACATTATGATGCGCTAGAATATTGTTGTGTCAGTTGTGGAAATTGAATTGTCTGGAGTTGACATTGATAGAAAATTTATAATAGTGCGGGCAAGTTTTGTAAATCATAATCAACAATGTATCACTTTTTCATTTCACCAAGGATGTGGGCCATCGCTATCATTGCAGCAAAAACATGATTGCAAAATTATGTAGTAATATAATATGATTTATTTGATGATATGTTATATTCCAGAAAGCCATTAGTCACAATCTAAAATTTTCATGGACTAAAACTATATATTCACCCGCTTTTTAACACAATCCATCCACTTTGACAATATATGACTCAAATTTTAGAAACATAAATAAATTAAATATGCCATATACATAGCTGGCAGAATTTGAGGGCACCGGCTACGATGCAACATATTTGCACTGGTTCAAACCATGCCCCTTCTTATGGTAATCTATGTCATTACGTGACGTTGTGAGTGCTCATGTACGTGCAATTGACAATACTCGTGATGTCCAATTAGACCGTATCCCAATTTTGAATTGTTAAGTGGATATATTATTTTACGAAAAAGTGAATATTAAGTTTTTTATTTAATTTATTTTATGTTTTTAATTTTGTGTTATCTTACTATGTTTTTTTTCTCTATTTTATGCTATCTTATGACATAACTTTAAAGTTTGAAATTGTAAACATTAAAAGTTATAAATTAAGTGATTTTTCTTTCTCTTTAATTTTAAAGTTAAAATTTTTAACAAAAGATAAGAAAATTTAAATTTACTATTTTATTTGACACATTTACATTTTAATTTTTTAACTATGTTTTTAGAAATTTTAATATATACTATTTTAATAACAATATAAGAATTATATTAGATATTTAAAATTTTATTAGAAAATAAGAAATTTTTTACTATTTTGATGACAATATATCATTATATTTTTATGTCCATATTTGAAATTTTTTAACATTTATATATTTAATTAATCAATGTTTGATCCACTTAACAAATTTGTAAAATTAAATTAATATTTTATATAAAAATATATGAAATACTTTTATAAAATGAATGTGATGTTATATATATTGTTATATTGTTGTTTGATATATAATGACTTAGATATAGTTAAGTTGTTGTTTGAAATGACCTAGTTATTAAAATGACAAATAGATGTCTTGGATTAGAAAGGAAGTTAAAAGTATTTTAAAATAGTAAATAACTATTGTTTGGATTAGAAATGTAAGTGTGTACACTAAATTATATACTTACATTTCTCTAATGTAAATATATTCCAACAATCTACACATGATATTTTCCCCCATATTGAAATATATTTGATTCAAAATGTCTTAGAATTTAATGCTCTTCAGCAAATTGTTCTCATCTCTAGATATACAATAAAAACAACAACAACAACAACAACAACAACAAATAAACAGAATAAGTATTACACTTCAATAGTTGACATAATTCCTATACAACTTTATGGCCCCAAATACCTAATAAAAGAAAAATAGAAATAGATTACATTGATAAAAAAAGACGACTGCGAGGGGTGGAGAAATTGGTTCTTACTCTTCATTATTGACAATGTGACCGATATTATTTGAAACACTGCTGAGCACATCTTTCCACTCCTGAAGCTTTTCTGGGGTATATCTACACTTCTCTATGTATCGTTCAAATGCACCAGCATATGTTCATTTCACTTGTCAGACATCTTCAGGCTTAACATGGTAGAAAATGGGAACAATCTTAGTGCTTGTTTTGTACATAAATAACAGTTCTTCCAAACACCACCAAGATCGTGCACAGTTTTCTGAAAATATAGAAATATGAAGCGAAGCACTCTTCAATGCTACTTTTAGCTCTGTAGACAAGTCATCCCCTAATTCAATCTCTCTAGTATCAATTCAAGACTAAATATGAATATGAGTTCAGCCAATCATGATAATTGGTCCATTCATGTTGCATTCTAAATCATAAGTCTTACCCATCACCTATGTTGGCACTCCTTGGCCTTTGTTGTAGGCACAAGCGTTTAGCAATTGTGAAGGCACGTGTTTGAGCGCTAACACATTGAAAGAGCATTCAATAGAATGAGAATCAACTATCTGTATTATCTTAATAAAATTAAAAAGAAATTGATAAAGTGAAGTAAAATACTTTCCTTTTCTATGTACAATCAATTGCAAACATTGCACTACAACTTAATATCACTATAAGATTCCCTATCCATAACACTCTAACAATACTACAATTCTTTTTAAATTGAAGATCCATATAAATCTGAATGCTAGATTTTAAATATAACACAATAAACAATACTAAATTCTTTTTAAATCGATAATAAATTACCAAAATAAACGGATTCAGATATATGATGGGTTAACCAAACCACTACAAAAGTGGGAATAGTAAATGGGATCAAAATAACTTATATGTCAATTTGAACTACATCAACAACTTAACAATTTAGAACACATTGACCAGTCCCAACAACAACTGACATTATTGATTCTTTGTACATGTAATAGGGGAAAGTACCCACTAGAGGAGAACCGTTCCCACTACTTACATCCATTTTTATCAAAATTATGATCCCTAACTTTAAGATTCCCTGGCTGATCTCTATGGAAATCGAGCTCAAGAAGATCATACGCATACACTTTTAACATTCTTCTCTACATCAATACTAAGGCTTTTAAAATTGCTACGGGAAATAAATATTGATCAATTGAAGAGAGGATGACCTTCTCTTAATTCGTATCAGGATCACTAATCAAACCACAACTTGTCCTAATTTTACATAATCTAAGTCAATACAAATAGATAAGCACTACAAAATCCACTAAGCATAGGGGAAGGGAATAGACAGGATTTAGTTGTCCAATACTTGCCTACATTTCCATGTTGTGATTAGATGAGATTAATAAAAACACCCACCAAATCACAAAATGGAAACATAGGACAAGATTGAAAAAATAACTTATCCATGTACATCGCTAAGATTTAGCCATCATTCATCCTAAAGCTTGAGGGGACTTAATTCTAAATATAGGGTAAAGGAATACAATTGCAATGAAAAATATGTAAATGGTTTTGATGACAATGGAAGCAACTGTACCCTGAGAGATTGGACCCAACTTCATGTCAACAAAATTTATGTAACTGAATGCTGTTAAGATGATACATAGGGCTACAAGCACATTCACTCTCCTAAAATTGAATGTGGGCATGACCACATGAGCCGCCATTACAAACAATGTAGACATGAGAGATAAGGTCGATGGAATGAGTGTAGCTTGACAAACCCCTTCATTTCTATTTTCAGAACTACTAGGAAGAGATGTAATGGCACTATAGTTGGCTGACATAATAAGACTTGAAATTATCAATAATATTTTAATATCTCTTTACAAAACCTCCTCATCTGGTGCTTCTTCTGTGCCGAATACAACAACAACTAGAAGCTTTATTTTCCTTATAATGCTATTTTCTCTTACACTTTAATAGAGCTGAGGGA
This sequence comes from Thuja plicata, assembly GCA_018584345.1. Classification (NCBI taxonomy): domain Eukaryota; kingdom Viridiplantae; phylum Streptophyta; class Pinopsida; order Cupressales; family Cupressaceae; genus Thuja; species Thuja plicata. The sequence goes on from MU228109.1 coordinate 821,365, forward strand.
ATTAAGATGTAGATTTAACTATTTATCTAGTTAAAATCTATTTGTTGAACCATTCTAATTCATTCTGCACAATGAAAGTTTGTTGCAATGAAATATCAGATGAGTTGTTCCCTCTGTGTGCAAAAAGTGGCAGTAGAAACGAAGTATGTGAATTGTTTGACATGACGCCTCAAAAATATGAGTCCCATGGAATGTGTTGAGTTTAAGCACATGAACTATTTGACAAGATGTCTCAAGGCTAAAAGAGAGTTCAACCTATGGAATGCTATGTACATCGCCAGATTTCTGTCAGAAAATTAATTTGGTAAGAAGTCATCTAGAAACTTTCAGGGAAATTCTACTAGTTTGTGTAAAAGTCCCATCCCTCATGACATCCCTATCATTAAAGCATTGTGGTCTAAATAAATGTGCAGCTGCAGTTACTGGTTAAGCCTGCCCATACTGTCCCTTTATTGCAGTAGATGAATAAAAAAATCATTATGTTATTGTAGTAGATGAATAAAAAAAATCAGAAACCATGATCTGAAAACCATTTTCTGGCAGTTGTTTACCAGTGTGAGACAACTTCTGGTTGCAAGAAACCCCACAAGGAAAGCCTATCAGCTAAAAATATAGCAACATTTCGTATAGATATCTCACGAATGAACTTTTCATGATAAACAAGAAGGGATAGTAGTTTTGAAATTTAAGATTAATTTTTTTAATTATGGATTAATTTGACCTTGAGAAGAATACAAATGAACTAAAGAAATATGTTTTGATATTGAGGTAAGTATTCAATGTACAAAAGTAATCATGAATAAGGGTGGGATAATGAGGGGTGAAATGATGACTAAACTAGAATAAGTTTGAGTGAAGCACTAATCCAAATTAATCAATGCTAAAAATGACAGTGAATGATTAACATGTTTCTTAAAATCTAGAACTAGTTGTACTTATTCTTTAGAGTGATAAATTTGGTCAAGAGGATATATGCTTGTTGTTCTAAGTAAGAGAAGCTTAGATGTTGCAAATGAAGTGACAAGAATGTAGGTGAAATCTAAGTTGTAATTAAAAGAATAAATCATTGAAATTGTTAAGATCATTGGGAGATTTTGGGTCATCATGCAATGGTAATTTTTTAGTTTCAATATAATCAAAGGTGAAAAGAAAAGGGATTTTTTGTTGACTTTCTTTATAATATTTTTTGAAAAGAGGTAGAGCATCAAAAGTTGGTGTCAAAAATATTTAAAGTTGTTTTCATTTGCACGACCCAAAAGGACTGTGGAGATATTTAGCTACCAAAATATGATAAGTCAATTGAACCTTTCTCTACAATTTTTTGGCCTTTTTTTGTTTATCAAAATAGTTTATTGTGCTTATCAAGGCTTGCTTGGAAATAGTTCAATATTTTTGGTCTTGTTCAATGGCAAACTAGGTGCTAAATTTACTCCGAACAAGGGACTCAGCCAAGGGGACCCCCTTTCTCCCTACCTCTTTATAATTCTTGCAGAGGTGATAGGATATAACATGATACAGATGGCTCAAACTAGAGAAATTTAGGGGATCAAGCCGGCTACTACCCTTCCCTGAGTGGCCCTGCAACAGTTTTTGGATGATACTTTTTTTTTGGTGCCTCTACGGTTAGAGAAGACTGTATGTGGAAACGGTTGCTTGATCATTATACTACTGCTTCAGGAAAACATATCAACTATCATAAAAGCTGAATGCTTTTCTTTAAGACTAATAATGTTGTTCACGACAAAATTTTTAGGATCTTGGGATGCAAGGTTGATACACTTCATACCACCTACCTCGGCCTCCCATTGAATGTCAAAGATGTGAATAATGAATTCTAGAACACCATTCTTGAGCAGACCCAAAGAAAGCTGGTGGGCTAGAAAGGTAAGCTCCTCAGCAGTGCTGGTAAGCTCCAAATTCTTTCTTCTTCCCTTCAAGTCATTCATGTGTATTTCCTTTCTATTTTTAAAATCTCAGGTTTCATGGCTGAGAAGCTATAAAAAATCAAACATACCTTCTTCTGGTCTAGGTTGGAGGATAAGGAGCGCATCCACTTGGTTAGATGGGATACGGTTTGTCTTCCCAACTCCCTTGGTGGCTTGGTTCTTAGAAAAATTATCAACCTCAATAGCGCCCTTCTTTCCAAGGCTTCTTGGACTATAATTCTTGGATCTGCTGATTGGTACAAAATTATGGAGGCAAAGAATCTGGATGGGGGTCACTTTTGCAAACTCTACATGGTTTAGGGCCACTCTAGGGGATCCAAAATTTGTAACAACATTCTCAAATGTAGAGGTATTATGGAAAAGGGGGCCACATGGCTGTTGGGAAAAAGAAGGGAGATCCATTTCTGGGATGACCATTAGCTTCCTCACATCACTCTTGGGACCTCTAGATTTTCTCAATTAAGAAATAGCTTGACTCTTGGAGTTGGTTCCCTAGTCTCCATCATCAATGACATTCGGATCGACCTCCTCCCATGCCTGCAGGGCAGACTTGACCTCACCAACCTAGCAAGCAAGCTCAGTGAACTATTGCTCATGATGTGCATTCCACTTATGAATCAAATTAACAGGATACTATGGATACATATTCAACATGGGGTTTTTTGTGTTAAATCATCTTATGGGTTGTTGATCAATGAAACTGTTAATACTTCATGCTGGAAGAAAGTTTGGTAACCCCAATTAATCCCTAAGGTTAATTTATTCTCGTGGACAGTTCTACATGGTAAAATCCTTACCCTTGATAATATGGTAAAATGGGGATATTTTCTTGCTAACAGATGTTACCTTTGTAAGGAGGAGGAAAGTATCAATCACCTCTTGCTACACTGTGATTTTGCCATTAAAATCTGGCTGGAGATCCTCTCTCATCTTAACATTCTTTGCATTCCTGATAGGAATGTCCAAGATAGGATTGATGATTGGCACTCCCCATCTCAACACCCATTGATAAAAAAATTTTGGAATCAAATCCCTCCCATTTTTTATTGGATCATTTGGAAGGAGCGCAACAACATGATATTTAGGGATACTAAACTCTCTAAAATGATGGTCTTCCATCGGGGACTAAAACTGGTACAAGAGAATGTGATGATGGCCCACTGGAAGAGCCCAGGTCTTCCCCCCTCTGATTCTGATTGGAGAATTGCTCAAAATTGGGGAATTAACAAGGGGTTTTCCAGATATGAAAATACCAAACATGTAGCTAGATTGACTACTATTTGGTCCCCACCTCATCCTTCATGTCACAAACTTAACATTGACGGGTCTGTCCAGGGAGTGCTGCAGGCGGGTGGAGGTATCATTCCTGACCATTGGGAGAAAATGGTGGCTAATTTTGCTAGTTCCCTACACAATCAAACTGTTAAGCTAGCTGAGGGTATGGCTCTCCTTTGGGGCCTAAAAATTGCTATTAGCCTAGGATGTAATAACATTGAAATTAAGGGAGATTCCAAAATTATTATCGAGGTTGTTCATTAAATTGAATTAATACTGTCAGACATTAAATTGTTGATCAGAATATTTTATGGGACCAACATCAGGCGTGCCTACAGGGAAGGTAGCTCGACCACAGACTTGATAGTGGTTGTTGGTCTGCAGCTAGATGGGCTACGGTGCTAGAGGGATGTCAATCTACTTCCTAAGGATACTCAGAACCTGCTTAGGCAGGAAATGAGAGATATTAACATCAATCTCAATGATGTTTAAAAATTAGTTTTTTGTTTGGGCACCAAAGGATGAGCCCAGGGGCTTATTTTTTCTCTGCACTTGTGCTAGTCCCCACCTAAAATGTCACATGGCTTTCATCGGTGGGCTCTTCTCTTTCAACTCAAGGTTGATGTGGCTGGGATGTGTCATGGTACCTTTTAAGTGTCGTTAGTATATTAAATGGATTTTAAGGCAAGTGCAAAATATAGAGGATTTAAAAAGATTTTGGGTGGATTGGAATGATGATGATTACCTTTTACAGCGTCGTTCCCATGTGTTAACCCAGGTGGCGTCTCTAGAGGGGATTTATGAGGCAAAAGGAAATCATTACCATAACTATGGCTCTCAAATTAATAAGATTTCTTGGCTAAGTTCTGATTTTCATTCTGCCATTTCATGCAATAACTCTATTTTTAATGAGTGCTCTGGTTTTTGTGCTTTTGATGGTGAATGCAACGGCTAGACTAAGAACAACTCTAGCTCGACCAATTTTTGGATGTGGGTTGTTTTTCCAATTTCTGCTAAAATGAGTGGGGAATGACATAGGATTGAACCAGACAAGAGTGAGGAAGAATTTTTCTCAGACCCAATGGTAATGCACTTCTACAAAGAGGGAGGGATTCAACCCTTCATGAAGAACCTAACAGGCCATGCTGAGATGATCTCCAAGCAATTGGTGAAGACTTAGATTGAAAGAAAAGTTACCATTAATGGGATAACATTTGAAACTAATGAAGAAGTCATAGGAAAAGATATGGGGATGCCTACTATAGGCAAAAAATTGAAGAAAACCAAAAAAACGTAGCCCAAAACTGAATTCCTTTAGTTTGTCGCTAATGAAGATAAGTTGGTGTCCAAAAATGGTGGATATAGTAGTACGAACCTGCCTGAGTTTTTGCCTAAATTGTTCAAGCTGGTAATGAAGTACTTCACTCTAGAGGGCCATTACGGTATGTTTTATACGTATCACCTTCCATTCTTAAACCATCTAAGGCATAAGATTTTGATTTCTTTTTCATTTTACATGTTACATGCTTTAGAGTCCAATGTCGCTGATGTGAATGAGTCTATTTCTCTTGGGAAAAAACTTGTTTATCTCCACCAAGGGATAATTTTGATAATTTATAACTTCCATCGAGCCTTATGCACTCCCCCTATGGTTTAAATCACCCAAGCTATCCAACAGCCTTTGTCACCTTCGGTGTCCCTCAACCAGGGTTTTCCCCCGCCTTCGGGATCTATAGGTTGTTCCACAACGGCTGCTAGCCACAAGTATTCTGAAACACACCCTAACCCTGCTTGTCAAGTTGGGTCCAAACATGACATAACCTTAGAAGATGCTTCTTAGCGACCCTCTAAAAGATGTAAAAATATTTTCACTAACCTGGAATGTCCTCAGGTTACCAACCCACAACCCAACACTGCCTGTCACTCCTCCCGCCTAGGTTAAGAAAAGGGCAAAAGTGCACTGAAAGAATTTCTTGACCAAGATGATACCTCTATGGGTTCACCCAATGGTGAAGAAGATAACAATGGCTCTCATTAGGAAGAGGAAAAGGACACCCACACTAATGGAGCTAAAGAGGGGAAAGAGGACATTGCCCCCAGCATTGACACAATGGCTGAGGACACCAAAATTGCTACAGGCGGCAGCTTGGTGGGAAGGATTAAGTATCAGATTGAAAATCTAGAGGACATGATGATCAAACATAACAAGGAATTAGCTAATACAAATAAGAGACTGGCTGATGTCAGTAAATTTTCCCTCAAGGTCATGCATGCTTCCTCTACTACGCTATATCTACCGAATAAAAATGCTTCTGCTGGGAAGGAGTATGTGGATGGTAACCGTGAGCTCTTCAAATTTTTGAATGTGGAGTGGGCTGACCTGTTGTTGTCTAAGTGCTTATGGGATGGAAAATAACTATTCTGCTGGACTAGGGAGGTGTTGTGAAATGTGACTCTGCTAACTCTAAGCCCTATGTCTGGGCTAGTTTTTTTAATTTTAGTTAGAAGTTTTATACTTTTAATATGGTTAATGGTGTTGTGTGGCATGGTTTATATTTTATGCTGGTAAAACTTGATACTATCTATTTGAGAGGTTTTGATGCTTTACATTCGCACTGGTTTAGTTTTATCATTTTGGTTTTTGATAGAGGTAGAAGGTTATTTGTTATACTGCTGCTCTCTAGGCTGGATTAATATGTTGATAATTCTATTCTAGTTATCTTTCTCTGTACCTTAGGCCATCACCCTCTTGCTACTTCTTAATTCAAACACAAGATCAATGCAAAAATGTACTTGAACTTATTTAATAGATGTCACATTTTTTCCTTCTGTTCATTATGTAGTTTTTATCAGTAAATTTTCAACCAAAAGAATTAGGGTTGAAACAAAGATCCAAAATTTTAGTTTAGCTTTGAATAAGATAAATATTTGTGAACTTTATTAAAATTTAGTTTGGGTTTGAATCATTTGCCAACTTTATTGAGAATGAAATAAGATAACAACACTTTACATTGGTAAATCAAATTTTAAATTCCTTATTACAAATTGAGACTTGTAATAACTCAAGTGTTGGTCATTTTTTGTTGAAATGATTATGTCACCAAAGGAATAAATTCACATGGCTCTATTTTTAGTTTTTATTATTCAATACTGTATTTTATTTTATTTTATGTTCTAAAAGAACATAATAAATATATATTGATAATGATAAAAAAAAATTAAAGTTTTTCTTATGTAGTTAATTTAAAAAAATAGTGAGTAATCAATTCTTCTTATTATATTTGTTCATCTATTATTATCCATTTGATATTGCTCTCCAAGGTACATCAACATGATGGACTAGAATGCAACCATTATAAAATCCAAATTTTAACTAACCTTTGTAGTTGTAAAAATCAATGTGGAGACAAGAACATCAAAGTAGTAGTGGGAAATTTCACGTTATCTAAAATAGAAGAAGCTATGCATAAATCCCTCCTTAATATTGTCATAATTTCAACCAATTACACAAAATCTCCCTCCTATTTAGTTAAATTGTCATTTAGGTGTAGTGAATAATTTTAGTTCCCAAATCTATTGTTTTTTATTTAATTAAAACAAGTTCTTATATGCACAAATAAAATTTATTGTTTAACACATTGACTTACAAAAGATTTGTGTATGGCCTTTTGAGAGAAGTGCTAGGGTAAAGGGACTAGTAGTGGCTCGGGGTCCAATAACTATTCACTTTTCGCCATAGTGACCCCACCAAAACAAATAATTGTATATAACTTAGTAGACACACGTAATTTACCAAAACAATATTTATTTTACCCCCAATACATGTTCATTCATGAATGTGTAGTTGATCACAAAAAATAATTTTAAAAAATGAACCACTATTGGTCCTCATGTAATTAAGATACAATCCTAGTTGCACAAAAGAAGTCAAGTAATCATTTTTTAAAAACTTATATGTCTACAAAAACTACTTTATGAAACTAGTCCAAATGTACAAATGTACTCAAATTACAATTATATGTGACCATTTATTGGTCTCTCAAATGACAATATAAAAAAATATCAACTTTATAGGCTATCATATGCACCTTCTCCCAGACTTCCGTGCACTTCTAAATACATTAACTCCATCTGAAAATAGATCTTCATTTTCAACAACTGGTGTAAGGCTCCCTAATAGACACAAAACATACAATAAATATAACTATAAAATCAAATATAAGGATATCATAATTAAATTGGATATGCATGTATGAAATGACTGATTGTCTATAAGCAAAAAAAATTCACCTTGCATATTGAGTATGGAATGGTTGAATGTTTCTCACCAATATTCAAATTCAAAATTCAACTACCCCAATTGAATGCCCTCACCATACACATTCAAATGAATTTATAAAGGTAGTTTCCAAGTTGATTTTCATTACTGCCTATTTTATCTGTGTTTGTTTGAATATTCTGTACACAGTTCAGAGTTGAAGAAGGAATTTTCTGCATATTCTTGATCAAAGAGACCTTGTACAGGTTGGTACAATATTATGAGCTATTTTCATATGTTTTAATATAAAAATATAGTATATTTTCATATAATAATAGATTGTCTCCAGTTGAAGTAACCATAAAAATTTACTATTTTCTATCAAGTTTATGTATTCGTAGGGTCTAAAAGATATAATCATATACTATTTTTGAGTTAGTGTAAGCACCTGGAGGTTTACTATTTTCTATCAAGTTTATTTATTTGTATAGCCTAAATACATAAACTATTGCCTCATTCATCTTATAACCTTATATCGGTTACATCTATGTCACATGCATCTTATAATTCATGTCAAGCTTTGAAACTGCCAACATAGATTATACTAATAGCATCAATAAACATTTTGAATCATAACATAGTTAAATCTCTATCTCCTCCATCATCTACTTTTATTTTATCTCCTCCTTTTAGATGCACACACACACACACACACACACACACACACACACACAAAGATATATATAATAATAAAAACTTAAATTCAAAATTAAAAAGTACCTAATTCCAAGTGTTTCAACATATGGACTAGTTAACAAATTTAATTTTAGGTTAGGAAATGGTGGCCACTAAATCCCCCATGTACCTTTTACGTCTATCATCGACCATGTACATGTCTCCTCTTGGACTCATGTCCAAACATTATGAAACCCTAAAACTAAATCTTTCAATGCAATTGGGGATTATGTAATTATGTATATAATATACATACATATAAATATGTATGTATATAGTATGCATGGCTACATATATAATTATGCATACATATATGGTATAGTTATGCATACATATACACAAATATAAAATCAAATAAAATCCTCGATGACATTGACATAACGAAAGGTCCCATGTCATACAAAAATAATGCAATCATTGAAACAAAACCCAAAATGTCATTTGAAACAATGATGACAAAACAATGTAAAATGAATGTATGAAGAAACAGATTTCATCATTTTAATGTAAACCTTTAAGCAAAAGGATAATCATTTAGCAAC
>MU228109.1:832228-862290 GCA_018584345.1 Thuja plicata
AACTAATTTTATGCAGATGTTTACCATTTTCCTTTGGTCTTCATGTCATCAGTACTCGCTGTAATTCGTAGTTTATGTCCCTGTTCGAAAATCATATTAGACCTTGAAATTATTCGTCATGGCCTCTGTAATGGTGTATTACAAACTCTCTAGTTGATCAAATGCTGTCTAGGAACATTGTTGAGGGCATTGCCAATTGTATAGACCACTATCTTCGTTGAGGCTCGCGGGTCAACTTCACAAGAATGAGAAATATCAAATGCATCGTGTTCAGCAGCATGGATTATAATTTTCTTTAATAATTTTTCCCTTAGTGTTATGATGAAAAATGATTGATTATAAAATGAATAGTTTGAATATTATAATAAAGAAATATGTAATAGAAATGTGTACCAAATCAAATTAAATTGATCAATAAGAAGGGTTAGGAACTTTCAATTGTGAATTTGAAATTTCAAGGCATCGATTAACTAATAATATTCAGGTAGAAATCAATGTGTTCTAATAATTTTCTCTTCAATTTAAGTCTCTTTTTTCATTGACAGCAATTAATTTACACTAATCACTTTAAATATTAAAATATAGCAACATTTCGTATAGATATCTCACGAATCAACTTTTCATGATAAACAAGAAGGGATAGTAGTTTTGAAATTTAAGATTAAATTCTTAAATTATGGATTAATTTGACCTTGAGAAGAATACAAATGAACTAAAGAAATATGTGTTTACATCAATTGAGGTAGGTATTCAATGTACGAAAGTAATCATGAATAAGGGTGCGATAATGAGGGGTGAAATGATGACTAAACTAGAATAAGTTTGAGTGAAGCAGTGATGCACATTAATCAATGCTAAAAATGACAGTGAAGGAGTAACATGTTTCTTAAAATATAGAACTAGTTGTACTTAGAGTTGTGCTTTAGAGTGATAAATTTGGTCAAGAGGATATATGCTTGTTGTTCTAAGTAAGAGAAGCTTAGATGTTGCAAACGAAGTGGCAAGAATGTAGGTGAAAGCTAAGTTGTAATTAAAAGAATAAATCATTGAAATTGTTAAGATCATTGGGAGATTTTGGGTCATCATGCAATGGTAGTTTTTTAGTTTCAAGCTAATCAAAGGTGAAAAGAAAAGGGATTTTTTATTGACTTTCTTTATAATATTTTTTGAAAAGAGGCAGAGCATCAAAAGTTGGTGTCAAAAATATTTAAAGTTGTTTTCATTTGCAAGACCCAAAAGGACTGAGGAGATATGTAGCTACAAAAATATGATAATTCATTTTCTAAAGATATCATCAAAAAAATATTGGCCTTAGAAGATTGGTAGATTGAAAGAAGTCATGCAACAAATTGCTACTTAAAGTTTGTCATTGTTAGAGGATATCATAATTTTCTTGAACTTTAGTTGTTGTCAAACTATAAGTCTAATAATAGTTAGAGGAGATTTAGCAACCGCCAACCACAACCCAACCATAACACGTTTGTGACAACAAATCTAGACCCATAGAGAAATCCATCAAAAGATATTTGAAGTAAAACACTACACAAGCCATATTACCATGTTCACCAAGCAACAAAATATGAAATTCCAATGTGGAGTAATGTTGAGCATTCTTTGAGCCTGTTGAATCCATCCCTGATAGTCAAACTTATTCTCAGAAAGAAACTCATCATAACTCCCTCGAAAAGAGTAATTGGGAACTAGTAGGCATGATATAGCAATATTCATAATATAAAGTCATTACAACCATAACTACATGTAGTCATCATCTTATGCGGAGGAATAAAAAGAACTCTCCCATAAGGTATTTAAATACTCTATCTTGTATATTCCATCTTGAAAAACTTTCATCTTTTGGGTAGTTCTTATACTATCTTATCGTCATCAGATCGTCATAACATAATATTAACACTTAATACAAAATACATATTGTCCTTTAATCACACGTCCTAACAAATCAATCATTAGATACAATTTTTTTTCATATTATTATTCAAATCTTCTTCATCAAACATTGATCCTTAGCTTCACTATCTCAATGTGAAATCTTCTTCATCAACTAATACTCCTTAACTATAGTAGGTTGTAGCTCACAATATTAGCATCAAATATTCTTCATCAATCAATACTCATATACAACAATTTAATGCCAATACCACTAGTAGTTGACAACAATAGAAATTCAAAGTATATAAGGGTAAAATACAACTTCTCCCTTCAATTATTGCATGTTCTTGTTCTTTCTATAAGTTCACATATGAACTCTTGCAATAATATGTTGAGAGTAATATTAGTGGTTGCGATATTTTGATTATTGATTTCTCTTCCAATAGTTGAATTAAAACCTTTTGTTTGAGTGCTAATGTTGTTTCTTTTATGAAGGGTTTATAGGGCCTACAAATGTGGACTTGATTGTCCATTAGTGTTATCCCCAGGGATAACTTTAAGAACCACCCCTGGAAAAAGAGTGTAAATTTTGGCAAATCCAACATTATTTTGGTAGGAAAAAATTCATATGTAGGGCGATTTTTTTTTCAAAGTGGGAAAAAATTAATTTGTATTGGCAATTTTTCCATAGCACACTAAACTTCCATAAAATCATGCCGAATGAAATATTTTTTGGGGGAAAAATATATATTTATTAAGGTGGATTTTTTGGTTTGCCAAATAAATTTTAGAATATATTAGGCAAATTACTTTCTTTAGAAGGGAAAAAATGAATTGTATTGCCAAATTTTATTCGCCCATTGAAAATTGTTTTATTTTATTAGCTAATTTTTCATTGGTTATGAGAAAAATATATATTTTGTTGGCTAATTTCAAGAGTCACACATTTCGTATCAGCCCTAGGGCCAATGGAAAATGAAAATTCATTAAAAATTTAATTATTTCAATGTCTTGTCGAGTTAATATTGTCATTCTGGTTGCCAAGTTATTTGTTGTCACTACACATGATATGGATATTATCGACACATACCTGAAATCTATAGTTTTATAGCCATAAAGTGTAAATGTATTAATCGAGACCATTGATTGATCATAGATCAATGGCTGAAGTTTTATCCCAAGCTTAGATTCTTGAAAGGAAATATTTCTACAGGAAGTCTCCATAATGGAGACACATGGAAAGTTTGGCATGGTAACTTGCAAGAAATGAATGTCTTGTCAGTGAGAGGAACATTGTCATTCTTTAACTGTGATCCACTCATCAAGAATGATTTCCAAATTTCTACTATTAAAGACTATAATATAGTCACTATATTGGCAATTTCTCACACTCATGCATTAATGGAAAGGATTTACCTAAAGATTATTGGATTTGATGAAAAATATCAACCCCGGATCCCAAGAATCACGTGCATGCAAACCAATCAGAGAAAGAGAGAAGCAAAAATGCTATGGAGGCCAAAAATAACAGATCGATGGAAGACAAAACATATTGTGCAAACAATGGATGATAACTCTCAATGCAATAGCATCCTCAATTAATAAATAATTTACAAAGAGGGAATCCTTATAAAAGGATACCGAAACCCTAAAAGGGAAACTTTAAAGGGGAAATATCTAGGTTACATAATAATAATTAATAAAAGAATTAATTATTGTATGTCTAAAGTTTATCTTATGTAAAAGATAGATAATAAATGACTTAATAATTAAGTCAAAATGATCTAATAAATAAGTGAAATAACTTATTACTCTAAGACCCCTCTTTAAGATAAACTTAGGGAGTAGCTGAAACCTAGAAACAACTACATAAATAAGGAAATGGGTCTTGGAGACAAGGCTTGATCAGGTGCCCAAGTACAAAAAATCTTTGTAAATAGGAGAAAAAGGAGAAAACCCAGTGGGAAGAACCCCTCTCCAAAAAGAGATAAAGCCTGGTGAAGGAATGAAGAAGCCTCCAAACTAGAGAATATCCCAGAAAATAGGAACAAAGGAAGAACATATAGAACACCTCTGAAGCATGAAGCTGCAAACACTGTCAAAAGATAAAGTTGCTGGAACCTCCATTGTAATAGAACATGATCAGGTAGAGAAGACTGTAACTAAAGCCTAAAGAGCTAATCAATCAAAGATTGAAGGATGACTCTGAAATAGGAATGAAAGAGTGTCCATATGGTAAATGATCCATCTCACTAAAATGTATAGGTACTTAGCCACTGCATTCGCCTAGTACATAGGAACAAATACTGAATACATAGACAACTCCATTGAACCACGGAAGCATTAGAACTAATAGGAGATTCCCCCAATAAAGCTGAGTAGGAAGAGGCATGACAAGTACATTGAGTCAGACTGCCAAGAAACATTGCATGATGAAGAGCATACAAACAAATATAAAGGATGGTGTCGTGGAAGGATCACTCTCTTGACACACATTATGTCGCTAATGTCATGGAAGGAACACTTGGAAAAGGTAGATGGAAAACATGCCAAACATCAAACCCCGCATGACACTTTATTGTGTAGTGTGAGTATAAAGAGACATAAAATGTGCAAGATCCCAAGCATGCAAGATGGAACTTTATCTGAGTGTATTTGCAAAAAAAGATATAGAAATAGATGTATACAATATCAAAAAAGGAAACGATCCCAAAACTTGAAACATCCAGGGTATCCACCAGAATGCCATAAAGAAAAAAAATGAATAAAAGATACCTGGAGCACATTCTGGGTGTGCGACCCATAGAAAAATAAGGAGAACATAACCATCTTTTGGACGCCATGTGGAAGTAAAAAAATGGAGTCCAAAGGAGCAAGATATGACGATTGGAGTGCAAAATGGAACTCTGACTTTTACTTGAAAAAACCCTGCAAGATGGAAAAATTAGCTAACCAAACTAAAAAATTAGATCATCCTTGGACCCTACTTTTTTTGATATCTGATTTGGCACAAAAACCTTTGTATGCTCAAGATATGAGAAAAAAACCAATAGTACCCCTAAAAAATGCACAAAAATGACCTTGGTGGGTCTGCGAGCGGAGGTGGCACTGCAGTGGTGTGACGGTGGTATAAAATGGTAGAACAGGCGGTGGGAGAGCTTTGGGCTCAGCTCTCTGAGTTTTACACTGGGTTCATCAAGCTTCAGGCTCAACTCGCCAACCTATAGGCTCTAGGTCACTGAGCTCTATGCTCGGCAACAGGGGTGGGTCCCACACAATGAAATTTTTTTCATAAAAACATTAAAAAAAATCATTTTTTCTCTCCTCAATGCAACCGGGCATGTATTTTTTAGGTAGCGTCAAAATTGAGGCAGCACAAAATTCTAGCCTGCCTCAAAACTGAGGCAATTTTTTGCCTCATAAAGTGTGTGAAGGGTCGTGCATGCAAGGATAAGGCCCAAATTTCAAATTTGTCCAAATAGGACATTCCTTATATGAAAATGGGGATTTTGGGGCATTTTGAATGCGATCGTGAGGTCAATTTGTGCCCACAGTGCTCCAAAAAATATCTCCACCCCAAATGTACACAACTTTTCATAGAAAACCTCTCATAAAACCAGATCTGAAGGACAAGACCAAAAAAATCCCATGAAGAGAACATGGGCATGAAAGGGAAGAGCTCTGATAGCATATTGGAGTTGATGAAAAATATCAACCTACGGCTCCAAAGAATCACCTTCATGCAAACCTATCATAGAAAGAGAGAAGCAGAAAAGCTATGGAGGTCAAAAATAACAGATCGATGGAAGAGGAAACATGTTGTGCAAACAATGGAGAAAAACTCTCAATGCAATAGCATTCTCAATTAATGAATAATTTACAAAGAGAGAATCCTTATAAAAGGATACCAAAACCCTAAAAGGTAAATCCTAAAGGGGAAATATCTAGGTTGCATAATAATAATTAATAAAAGAAATAATTATTATATGCTGAAAGTTTAGCTTAAGTGAAAAAGAGATAATAAATGACTTAATAATTAAATCAAAATGATATAATTAATATGTGAAATTACTTATTACTCTAACAAAGATATGAAATATTAAAAACATTTATGGAAAAGGGTTATTTATAGACATTCTTGCTTCCTTCTTCATCAATTTCAATTTTCTTTTTTCTCTCAACCTCTGGTTTTAAGTTTTTAGATATATAGAAGTTTAATTTTCTACGTGTAATTTGAAGGTTTAGGTTTTTAGTTGAGATTATCCAGGATTTGAAAGTAGAGATGGACACACCAATTAGGTTGATAATCACATCCATTGATGAGAAGAAGTCCTTTTTGGGCATGATACCAGATGAATTTCTCACTTCCATTTGCAAGGAAGCGAGCTCTTTCATAAACCCTGCAATATTGATGGTGCTCACAAATGAATTCCTTCACAATGAGAAGAGATACTGCGTCAGCACAAATATTACATTTCTCTTCTTGGCATCTCTTCTCAAAATTGAAGGAGATAACATAGAAATGCTTATGCTCCTTTAAAAGGTTTTCAAGGAACAATTAGTGGTGTACGATATCCAAGTCATTGTCTTCGCACAACCAGGATTGGGGATCCCCTAGGCTGATGAAATAGAAAAGATTCTCCACAAGATAGCTTTGTAGAAAGGAAATCCTTCCTAGTGAACATTAATGAAAGGTAGCTGATGCATCTTCGGAAGTTGGCGCGGCTCAGGAGGGACTTCATATAGAACTGGTTTCTCCTCGATGACGTGGTGGAGATAGACTATAGTTGGCTCAAAAACTCTAAGAGATTTTCCTCTCCAAATGATTCTTCTCAGATGAGCTTGGAGAGGAAGACCCTTAGTATTCTCAAAATAGAGGGTTTTTGTAGTTCATTTGCTTTTTAAATGTGATCAACCCAAAAGTTCCCTTGTGGCTACCAATTTTGTAACTTTTTGAGGGGGTACTTCCTATTCACCTCTTTTTTGAGGAGTGCGGCTTTATACTATATTGGGGATGTAATTTTTTCAAATAATTAATCAAAAAATTTCTCTTTGACTTTGACCAATTGACATTCATTTTAGCTTTCTACTTTACTGTTAAAGAATGTTAAAAATCTAGTTTTGGTTAGGGTTTCATTATGCTACACTTATGATAATGATTAATACTAATGTAAATTTTTGAAATGATTAATAAAAAAATTTCTCTTTGGCTTCGACCAATTCACATTTATTTTAGCTTTCCAGTTTACTCTAAATGAATGTTAAAATTCCAGTTTCTATTTCAATGTTATGGAATTAGCATAATTATTAATCAATTTGAGATGAAATTAATCAATTAAGGGTTTGAAATTAATTGGTGAAAACTAAAAAAGAGGATTTATCTTCATCTGTTTGATGACCAAAGATCAATGGTTCCAGTGTATTCTTGGCCAAATGTGGGAATCATGACCCTTTTTCCAAACTTCTTCCTGAATCGTGACACAAGTCAAATCACTATCAGTGTTAATGGATGATGACATGTGAGGTTTCTACTGACTAGGAAAACTTTAATGGGACCCGCAACACCTGACATCGGCTAGCAATGATTATGGATGAGCATAGATCAATGACCTAAGGTGTATTTCGGTCCAATTTGGGGAATGTTTACCTCTTTCTATAAATGTCCACCAAAAACAAGGTACATGTCATGATTTAATACTTGACAAAGTATAATTAAGATCTAAGTTGGAGTAAGAATAAATATTTAATAAATGTAATAACTAATTAGCTCAATTTTGGGTCTCTGAATGAAGTTGTAATGTCAACCAATTAAGTGACATGTGATATAGTAACATCAAATACCACTCTTCATAAAGAAGCAATAAAAGTTAGCTTGAGTCACAATTGTACAAATTTATCCCTTTATGTGGGTATATGCACCAAGATGGGGGACCAAAAAGGTGCTAAATACATTTTTGGTCCCCCATACACACATAGGGTGTGTAGGGTGCACACCCTATTGCTTGGATAATCCAAGCCATAGGGTGTGCGCCCTATAACCCGTAGGCCCTATGGCTTGGGCATTTTAGACCATAGGGTGTACGCCCTATTTGGTTTTCTATAAACTTAGGGAAGCACTTTTGTTTCTCATTTTGTTTTTCCAACCCGTGGCTAGAAAAAAAATAGAGAGAGAAGCACGTACGTGATTCATTGGGGGTTTTGCTCCATCAAACTGAAGCAAAAAATGGCTCCACGATGTCATCAAGGTCGAACCAGAAGAAGAGGTAAGTGATTCTACAACCATGTATCTTATTTGTATTGAAATTTAGGTTTAATTTTTAGTTTTTAGTCAAATTTGATTGTTTAAGTTTCTTGTCTAAAATTTTATGTTTAATTAGACTTTTAAAATAGATTTTCTTTTAATAGCTGGGAAGGAATGATCTCCCTACAGAAAATCGTCAACAAAAACTTCCATCTTCTCGTCATGAAAAAATGGATGTTGAAAATAACCAAGAAAATGAACCCCAACCGCCTTCACAAATCGAGAAACCTCATCTTGGAACACATGAAAACTTGATAAACCAAATAGAAAGAGGGAAAACAAAAATATAATCTTTAATTAGGAGGTTAAAAGATTCTATTGGTACAAATCCTTGAAGGGAAACACTTTCAAAATCGTTAGAATTAATCTTGACCCACGTAGGTTCAGTTAGTGTGCAGCTAAATTTATGGCACGACAAAAGAGAAGAACAAAAACAATATTATGCAAATAAATTATCATATGAGGACATAAAAAAGAAACAAATCACAAAGGCCGACATTTGCAAAATCTTTAAAAAGTTAGGGGAAATTGAAAGTCTTGAACCTACAACAAGGAGGATCCCAAATCATTGGTGCTTGAATGGAAATATAAAAGCAAACTTTTGGGACAAATGGTGGATGGTCGTTGATTCCACTCCCTATAACAATCATGAGGTTCCTATCTATTTTCTGAGGAATCTCTATACTGAGTTTTTCCTGAAGGAAGTGCCAAATTATTTTAACTTTCAAGAGTCTCAGGGTAGAGGTAGGGGGTCATCATTTGATAGACCTATGGTATGTCGTGACCCTAATGCACCTAGGTTTCGCTATGGCAAGCCACATGTGGATCATGTTAGTATTCCTTCCAATGTGAAGGAACATGTGGAGGTGGACACACTAGGAATGATTAGTGCTTTGACACAGACTCTCATTCAGTGCGCCACTCCTCTAGTCGAGGGTGACCATGGTCGGTCTACAAGGGGTTATTTTTTCATTCTTGTGGATCCCTGTGCACATTTGGTACTACCGAGAGAGGAATAGGATGATGAACTAATGAATAATGATTTTCTCAATGCAACATTTGGCATTGATACATAGGTAAATATTTGCAAGTTCACTGAATTTATTTGATCATATTTCATTTTTAAACGAATGAATTTAATTAAATTAGTATCAATTGTTTATGATGAAAATTCAAGGAAAGAGTGTTGGTTGCAGTAGCAATGATCCCCCAGACCCCTTATACACTATGTCGTCAAGTCCACATGTATGTATCGAATAAAACATTTTTTAAAGTATACATTATATTATTCTATAATTATATGGATGTTTGTCTCATAACTTATTGTGCATGTACATTAGTTCATTGCTGGATCATCGACGTTGACATTAGACAATGAAGGGCCTCATTAAAATTTAATTGAGGTGTGTTTATTTGTATGTTAATTTTATTTGCTTCATTATATTTAATTAATAAATGAATGGATAACTAAATTAGTAGACAAATTATGAACAAAATCCAGAGTCAAAGTTGTCATGGCAATGATCACATTCCTTCACCTGGCTTTGTGACAACATCATTTAGTCCATAGGTATATATGTAATAATGCATTATAATTAACAAGTCAATGGTTTATTCTTATATTAATGGTTGTCTTATAAATTACCACACATATGCACTAGTTTAATGCTAGAGCTATGACATCGACACTGCACAGTGAAGGATGCGGTGGCACCTTCATAGAGGTATCATTTAATAATTAGTGGGGTTGTAGAATATTATAGGTATTCTTGATAACTACATAATACTCTTGTTGTTTCATTTTCAGTTATTGACATCAAAGACTCCTCCTTTTGTTCGTGATAGTTTGAATTGTGGCATAGCTACAACTATAGCTAGTTCTGATGCATTGACCGAGGTATGAAAGAGATTACTTATTTAGAATTGTTATTTTAATAGTTTGTATTGAAATTTTTAATGATATTCAAGTATGTATTTTAAATATTATTTTGATCATTGTTGTAGGGACTCATTACTCCAGATCGTCAGTGTGCCCCTTCGGTGGATGTGCATAGCGACTATTTGGTAGCGGTAAGAAACTATTCTATTTTATGTCATCCTATAATTAAATTCCTATGTATATTATTTGTTGATGTTTATACTTGTTATTTTATCAGCTCAAGCTGCAGAAGAGTCTAGACAGGAGAACTAGTGAGCGCACTCGGAAGAGTACTGCATCTCCATCAAAGTACACCAATACGACATTATTGGACATAGTTTTTGTGTATTATATAAGTGAAATGTTCTATATCTATTTGGCTTTCATGCAATTTAATTTTATTGGACATATTTAATTTATGAAATTATTTGACATATATATTTTTCTTCATGCTCTACAAATATATCATGTGTATTGATGTAGACAACTTTGTGTTTATGTGGATGTCTTATGCTTTGTAAATTGCTTATGTCTTATATTTATGCATGCACGTGTATCTATGTATATTATTACTGAATGATTCTTACTTAATGAGAATACGCATGTTTCATTTCATAAACCTAGACTCGTAATTTTCATTCCAACACATTAATGAAATGATAATAGTTCATATAAGATCAAAAATATTAATCCTACCCAATTTTAGTCCTTTTGGATCATTTTGCCCACTTGGACCTATTGAGGGCACTATAAGAACATTAAGGGATGCACCAGTACATTATGGTCTCGAATGTTCAAATGAGTTGTGAAGCATAAAAAGGTTATTCCTTCCATTTACAAGTCAAATTGAAGGTGTTAGAGGAGACGGTTCGATGTCAGGATGACGGGTTTTCAAGATATGCAATATTTCAACTTTTAACTATGCAACATTGTAAGTTTTTGCATCAACCGAGATTGAGTTAGAAAATGAAAAAAAATGAGAATCTATGAAATCCAAGATAGGTTATTATAGGCCTCCATGACACGGTCCTATAGCACTTGATGACTTATCGATACCCCTCAAACCTCATTATAAAGAACTTATATGAAAGTAGTTTAATCATTATATTAGTATCATATGCTTGAAAGTGGTCCTATATAAGAACTCCTTTTTGACCAAAGCTTCATTGTGGCTATATAACTCTTGGTGTATCATCTTAAAGATTAGTTTGTTTGTGTAATTTTACCTTTCTTCATCCTCTTTCCCCTTTTCCTCCAAGGTTTACTCTTTTCAAGGCTATTCATAGGTGATATATCAAATAGGAACTAGCCTAGAATCTAGAAATTCACCCCATTAATATGAAATCACACCACCTAGGAGTGTTTCCATATTTTTCTACAATCCTCAGGTCTAGCCTTCAAAGAAAGTGACTAAGGGAGGTGCAATTTCAGGCCTCAACAGGTACATCTTTCAAACCATTTGTCCTAGGACTAAACCATCTATTCTCTTCACTTGAGTTTCTCCGGTGAACCCCATTTACAACTCCAATCCACCCATGGATATGTAAAGAATGTCTATAACCACCCCATACCGAAGTATACCTAAGGTCTATTATGCCTATTACCTTAGTTGTGGTTATCCTATAAGGAAGTCGAGTTAGGGTATGCAAATTTGGAGTATATTATCCCAGATGTTGTCTATTACACCTATTAGCCTATTAAATTGGTTAGAAAAAATATTTTGAGGGTAGTTTCTTTGGAAATGAATCCTAATTATTTCTATTACACATGAAAATGCATGACAAAGATACAATTCATGACAAAGGTATAAAATGGAAATGAACATACATACTAATAGAAACACTCGGGGTGTGCTTGCACAAGCCAAATATAGGACTCTAGTGTTCGTAGCCTTGTCAAGATCCTAACCTCTCTTCTAGGATCTCCCAAGACTTTTCTCAACTAGCCTAGGACTTATCCAACACAACTCTATGATTTGGTCACCTTTGTGCTTCACCTTGGCATAACTATCAACAAATTGTTCTTCAATCCCTTACTCTTTCTTGGAAGACTCCAAGTGCAATTTCATATCTTCTTCATCAAAAGTGTTGCAGGGGGTGTAATTATCGCTAATACAACTTCTTTCATTCCATATGATCCCATTTAAATAGGACATCAATGGTTTTTCAAACGATCTCAAGACCTTAGATGAATTTGGTCTTTTAGGCCTAATAGGTTAATTAGCCCTAATCAGTGACTTTTTTCTCACTTCTTTCACAATTCTTCTAAATAAACCCCCAAAAAATTAGATATTCAGACACCATTTTCAAATAAATTAAGGATTTTTGTGGTCTTAGGGTTTTATGGCATTCGTACAGTAGGTTCCTAGAATTCAGGGCTAATAGGGCTAATAGGAATATTTTGGTGCAGTCTACTAATTTATGATTAGAAATATATCTTAATGGATTGGAAAAGGTCTAATCTTTCTAAGAGGTGTCTCTAGGACCTCTATGCTTGTGAAAACATACTTTGTTCCATTCTTCCAATCTTTCCCCTGTAATTAAACACCATTAGATCATTGACATGCACCTAACTCGACACTCTGGACTCGCCTAAGGCATGACACCAAAATTAGCTAACTTGCTTTTCTGAGCTCCTCCTTCCATATGTACACTATAAATTGGCTTCCCTTCCATATCCCTATGGGCTGTGATTATTTTCACAATGGAGATCTATGGGGGAGCCATTTTCCCTAAAATTGTCTAAACCACACCAACAACTCTACAACAAACAAAATAATTTAATAGACTAATATAATGAGCTCACACAAACTTGAAATCTAAACAAAAGTTGTTATGAACCACCTCTACTACAAAAATGCAACACTGGACCACAACATTTAATCCATCTACTAACACTCAAACATCAAAGTAGTCGACTGTATGCAAAAACTAGTAACAAAGCTTCTTGTTGCAAATTTAAATCCCTCATTAAATCCACTTGCCTTGGGAAATGAGATAATTCATTTCTAAATATGATTTCCCCATGATTATAGGTCATTACAATAACAACCCACCTTCATTCTTCAAAAAGAATCCAATAATGTCAAATGTTGTCATGCAACTTTTAAAAGTTGCAAATGTTGTCATGCAACATTTTGACAACTTTGACAATTTTGCATAAACAAATCCCAATGAACTCTAATCAACATAGAATGATGTAAAAATATCCTAGAGACAATTTTATGCACATTTCTAACCTAGCCTAAGCCTTGAAGGCTTTTGGACCCATTTTCCCAGTTTTAAGCTTAATTTAGCACTAACCACTAACAAAGCATAAAACACCTAGGTTGGATTGATCCTAGTCGAATACACCTAGGTACACACTTTAAAGAACTTGTAAGGTAAAAAATAAACTCTACTAAATTGGCTCAGGTCAGTACAAGCCAAAAAAAAAAATAGAATTAGGGATTAGCCTAGGTGCTCCTGCACCATTCTTCCCAAATGAAAGATTTCAATCCACCCTTGGATTGACTAAGTTGGAATCAATTCCCAACTTCTTGAACTCAGTCTCCTTGATCCTAGTGACCTCTACATATCCTTTTCCATGCCATTTGATCATATTCTCATAGTATGTCCTCGGTCTTGTCTTCTTGTAGGCCCTGGAATCAAGTATCTTCTCTGCTTTCTTAGGTGGTGTAGGGTTCAACTTAAGGTATTCTACTTCTTGTATAACCTCAGTAAGGCTCTAGTCTAGATCTGGAGTAGGAACCTTGTAAAGGACCAGATCTACAACATTTAAGACTAGAGAAAAACCAATATCCTCAAGGAGCTCAACCTTGTATGCATTATTGCCATATTTGGCCAGAATAGTACATGGCCCCAATCTTCACATCCTCAACTTGTTTGGAACTCCCTGATATAGTATTTATTTGTTTAGATAGACCATAACAAGATCCGCTACCTAGAATTGGACTTCATTTTTCCTGTCACCAACCTTTTGTTTGATTTTTGCAATGTTCTATGTTAGACTCTTTCTCACTTTTTCATGCACCTCTTTCATGGAGTGTGCAAAGTGTTCAACATAACCACTACCCTTGTCTCCATCTTCTATTTCTTTGATCTCAAATATCCCTCTAGGGTGTAGTCCACAAACAATTTCAAAGGGACTCTTTCCATTAGTCCTATTAACAGTATCATTATATGCATGCTCTTCATGTCCTAAGATTTGATATGAAGTTTGACCACATTCCTTTGCGAGAGACCTCAATCGGTTCCAAAGGCTTCTATTAGCCACCTTAGTTTGGCCATCTATCTGAGGGTGATATTCAGACCCAAAGGATAGATTGGCTCCTAATTTGTGTCACAATGTCTTCAAAAATTGACTCATGAATTTAGTGTCTCTATCTGATACTATGCTTAAGGGTAACCCATGGATTCTTGCCACTTCCTTAAAGAATAATTGTGCAATGTGAAAAGCATCATGCATTGTATTGCATGGGACAAAATGTGTTGTCTTACTAAATCTATCTACTATGACATACATATTGTCCAATCCTCACTTTGACTTTGGAAATCCCACAACAAAATCCATGCTTAAACATTCTCAAGGTCTACTTGGAATGGGGAGAGGTAGAAAAAGGCCTGCATTGGAGGATGTGCCCTTGGATTTATGAAACACCACACAACATTCCACATACTTTATGATATCTAAATTCATTTTAGGCCAAAAGTAAAACCTCTTCACTAACTATTGTGTCTTATTTACTCCATAGTGACCACTAAGTGCACCATTATGCTTTTCTTGAATCAAATTTTCCTTAGTTGATCCTCTAGGGACACACAAATGAATTCCTTTAAATAATAGATCACTTTGCCTAGTATATTCAGAAAATTTACCATGGAAATGATTCATATATTCTTTACATACCTTGTATGTCTCTCCAAAGTCTTCATCTTATTCATATAGATCTTTGAAACTCTCAATAACCATGCTCTGCAGTTGTACTTCTTATACTGTCAGAAGTCTTCTACTAAGTGCATCATCCACTTTTTTCTACAATCCCTTCTTGTGCTTAATTTTTAAGGTGTAATCCTATAAGTAATCCACTGATTTCATGTGTTTGTGACTTAGCTTGTCTTGAGAATTCAGAAAGCTAACAGCTTGATTGTCTGAATACACCACAAATTCCTTTGAAAGAAGACAATACCTTGATTTCCTTAGTGCTTATACTAGAGAATACATCTCTAAGTCATAAGAATAATACTTCCTTTTTGCTTCATTGAGCTTCTTACTATGGAAAGCCATTGGTCTCCCTTCTTGGATTAAAACTGCCCCAATAGCAACATTGCTAGCATCACAATCAATAGTAAAAATTTTCTTAGAACTTGGTAGTGTTAAGATGGGTTAAGTGGAAATCTTCTTCTTCAAGAACTCAAATCCTTGGTTAGGTTTCTCATTCCATAAAAAACTTAGTTTTCATCCCACATTTTATGGTTTCTAGCATAGGAGTATAAATAGCAGTAAACTACTTAATGAACTTCCTATAATATTGAGCTAAACCATGAAAGCTTCTCACCTCTATTGCATTTTTGGGAGTAGACCAGTTGACAATGGTTTCCACCTTTCTTGGATGCATCTTGAGGTTTCCATGAGACAACACAAACCCAAGATATACTAACTCTTGTTTTAGGAATTCACACTTGTCCAAATTGATCATCAACATTTCTTCATGCAGTCTCTTGAACACAATTTACAGATTCTTTAAGTGCTCTTCTTTAGTCTTACTAAATATTAGGGTATCATCCAAATACATTACAAAAAACTAACCAATGTATTCCTTGACTACTTTTTTCATCATCCTGATGAATGTAGATGGGGCATTTGATAGCCCAAATGGCTTCACAATCTATTCATATAAACCTTCTATAGTTTTGAAGGTAGTCTTCCATTCATCTCCCTCATTGACTCTAATTTGATGATAACCACTCTTTAGGTCAACCTTTTTAAAGTATCTTGCTCCTCGTAAACACTCAATTATGTCTTCTATCCTAGGAATAGGAAACCTATACCTAATGGTGATTCGGTTAATGGCTCTGGAATCAGTGCATAGCATAAAAGTTCCTCCCTTTTTGGTTGCTAGGATAGTGGGTATGGCACATGGGCTTATACTCTTTCTTATGAGGCCTTGATTTAGGATCTCTTGGATTTGTTTGGTAATTTCCTTATTTTTTTAAGGGGTCATCTTATAATCATCTTTTATAGGAAGGTTAGATCCTAAAATAAAGTCAATTTGGTGACTAATAGCTCTCTTAGGGGGTAGGATTTCTATTTTCCCATCACTAACAATGTCTTTGTACTCCTTAAGAAACTCTTGTACTTCTTTAGGAATATATGTCTTCTTTACTATCTTTTCGACATCTTCTTCCTTTTGGTTCAAAAACAAAGCATATGCTACTCCCTCTCCTTCTTCTAGAGCTTCTAGGAACTCCTTCTCACTCACCAATAGGACATTAGGTCCTGAATTCTTTACTTCTCATTCTTCTAACAGTGACTAGATTTTGAAATTCACACCATCCTTCTTGAAGGAATATACATTCTCAGCTCCATCATGCATGGCTTGTCTATCAAATTTCCATGGCCTTCCAAGTAAAATGTGACATTCATCCATAAGTAGGATGTCACACAATACCTTATCTTTATATCTACCAATTGAGAAGTCCACTCATGCTTGTTCATTCACAAGGACATGTTGTCCTTTATTCAACCAAGTAACCTTGTAAGGGTTACTATGTGGAATCCTCTTCATCTTTAGTTTACTGACTGCCTCCTCTGATAAAATATTGTTAATAGACCCCGAGTCTATGATCACTCTACTTACTTTACCCATCATCTTGCACTTCACTCTGAATAATGCTCTTCTCTGGCTTGGCTCCTCTCTCACTGGTTATCTGATTAGAGTTCTCCTTATCATAAGATTTTCTCCTTCCTCTGATTCTAGGATTACCTTAGCGTGTTTGTTTCCACCACTAGACTCATCTTGCACAAAGTTTTCTCTCTTGTCTCCTCCTTGAGAACTAGAGCATTTCTTTGGACACCTATAGGCAGGATTTCCAATTTGATTTTAGTTATAGCATTTCATAGTTGCAAAGTAGGACCCTATTCCTTGGCTATTTCCTCTTCCTCTCCAATTTTTATTAGAGCCTCTTCCTCTATTGAAGCTTCTTCTACTTTAACTTCCCTCTTGCTTTTTAGTCATCTTGGTTTCTCCTTGAGTCTGGGACTTTGAACTTCTACCACCATATCCACTTCTTTGACCTCTATTATCTCTTCCTCTACCTCTGCCTCATGTATTTCTTGAGTCTTATTTTTTTTTCAATCTCTCTTCCACCTTTATTTCAAATTGGTGGCATCTCTGAATAGTGGTATGAGTAACCAAACTCAATTCATCGTGTATAGTCCAATTAAGACCATTAAGGTATTTAGTTACCTTCACACTTTCCTCTTCTACAATTATTGATCTCATACATAGCCTTTGAAACTCTTCATTATAAGAGTTAACATCAAATTCCTTTTTTCTAGTACTGTGTCTCCTTTTATGCAACTAAATCTCATAGTCCTCAAGTACATATGCTTCTCTGATTATGGCTACCATAGCCTTCCAAGTAGCAATGGGTCTATTTCCTTCCTTCTCTCTCTCATCTTGGATAAATTTCCACCAAGTGATTGGAGACCCTCTAAGTCTAGCCTTTTCCACTTTTACTTTCTGAGCTTTAGTTATACCATCACATTCAAAGTGATTTTCTAGTCCTTCAATCCAATCTAGGACTACCTTTGGTTTCATCTTTCCAGTAAAGATAGGAAGTCCTTCCAATGTCTTTCCACTTAAATCCTTTAGTTCCTTCAAGAATGATTCTTCAGTGAGGACAAGGTCAGCTTTGAGTACTTCATCATCCAAGGCTATCTCTTTACTCTTTCCTTCAACTTTATCTTTGATTTCTTCAGTCTTCTCTTCCACTTGGTCCACTTTGCATGTTCTAGTTGGGTCAATCTCTCTCTGAGAAATCTATATATTCTCTTCTTCTTTCTCATCCAATTTCTTTGCAAGCTCCTCATTTTTCACCATTTTAGACTCTCCAACTAACTCTTCTAGTTGAAATATTCACCACAAGCCAAATCTTATTGGCTCTAATACCAATATGATAGAAACACTCAAGGTGTGCTTGCACAAGCCAAAGCTAGGACTAGATATTGTTCCTAGACTTAAAAAAATCCTACCATCTCTTCTAGGATCTTCCAATCCCTTTCTCAACTATCCTAGGACTTCTCCAACACAACTCTATGAGGTGGTCACCTTTGTGCTTCACCTTAGGGTAACTATCAACAAAGTGTTCTTCAATCCCTTACTCTTTCTTGGAAGACTCCAAGTGCATTTGTATCTCTTCTTCATGTCACAAATGTTTCAAGGGGTGTAATAATTCCTAAGACAACTCCTTTTCTTTCATATGATCCCATTTTAATAGGACATCAATGGTTTTTCAAACAATCTCAAGACCTTAGGTGAATTTGGTCTTTTAGGCCTAATAGGTCAATTAGACCTAATCAGTGAGTTTTTCTCACTTCTTCCACAATTATTCCAAATAAACCCAAAACAAAATTAGATATTTAGATACCCTTTTCC
The DNA here is from genome assembly GCA_018584345.1 of Thuja plicata. Taxonomy (NCBI): domain Eukaryota; kingdom Viridiplantae; phylum Streptophyta; class Pinopsida; order Cupressales; family Cupressaceae; genus Thuja; species Thuja plicata. Next base: position 850,994 of record MU228109.1, read on the forward strand.
AATACATTGAGTATTTTGGTGGTCTTAGAGTTCTATGGCCTCCGTACAGTAGGTTCCTATAATTTAGGGCTAATATTCCTAATAGGGCTATTTTTGTGTAGTCTACTGATTTCTACTTAGAAATCTATCTTAATGGATTAAAAAAATCCTAATCTTTGTAGGAGGTATCTTTAGGAACTCTATTCTTGTGAAACCATAATTGGTTCCATTCTCCCAATCTTTCCCCTGCAATTAAACATCATTAGATCATTGCCATGTACCTAACCGGGCACTCTGGACTCGTCTAGGGCATGATACCAAAATTAGTTAACTTGATTTTCTGAGATCCTCCTTCCATATGTACATTTTACAATGGCTTCCCTTCTATATCCCTCTGGTTCATGATTATTTTCTTAGTGGAGATCTATGGGGGAGCCATTTTCCCTAAAACTATCTAAACCACACCATCAACTATACAACTAACAAAATAATTTAACAACCTAATCTAATGAACTCATAGAAACTTCAAAACTAAAAAAAAATGTTTTTAAATACATATAATACACAAATTCAACATTGAACCTCCACATTCAATCCATATACTAACACTCAAACTTCAAAGTAGTCAACTGTATGCAAAAACCAGTAACGGAGCTTCTTCTTGCAAATTCAAATCACTCATTACATCTACTTGCCTCGGGAAGTGGGATCCTTCATGTCTAAATATGATTTCCTCATGATTATAGGCCATTAAGTTAGCAACCCACCATCATTCTTTGAAAATAATCCAATAATTCCAAATGTTCTCATGCAACTTTTAAAAGTTGCAAATATTGTCATGCAACATTTTGAGAACCTGGAAAACTTTGCAAAAAATGAATCCCAATGACCTCTAATCAACATAGAATGATGTAAAAACATCCTATAGGCCTTTTTAGGCACATTTCTAACATAGGCTAAGCCTTGAAGGCTTTTGGACCCATTTTCCTACTTTTAGGCTTAATCTAGCACTAACCACTAACAAAGCATAAAACACCTAGGTTGGATTGATCCTAGTCAAATCCACCTGGATACACCCTTGAAAGACCTTCTAAGGTAAAAAAAAAACTCTACTGACTTGGCTAAGGTCAGTACAAGCCAAAACAAAAACTAGAATTAGGGATTATGCTAGGTGCTCCTGCACCACATACATACATGTAACGCATGAGAAATATGTAATATGAAAATAATACATACATACGACGCATGACAAAGATATAATATGAAAATAAACATACATACATAAATACAATGCATGAAAAATATATAAAATGGAAATATTAAATATATACAACACATGACAAACATAAAATATGTTACATTTGTTAAAGAAATGAACATGTTGTATGAAATTGTTTTGTATAAAACAGGGCACCTACCATCACAAAATCTTTAACAAATCTACATATCTAGATAGAATGTGGAATACACCGTCTCAAAATGTGTCATATTGAATCTCAAAACAAGAAACAACTACAAATGTTTCTAGGGCATCCTATTCTACTGATGGATCATCAAAATGGAGCCTCTTCAAAGTATTGTTTGGCTCTAATGGATCGTGCATGAACACAAAAGTGAAACCCCAAGTTACATTACTTAATTTATATGGTTTCTACAAATCAAAAATAAAAATTCAAAATAATAGTCAACAATAATAAATAAATAAGTTTTAAAATTGAACTCTCATGTACCTCACCTCTTTGTCTCCTCATGTAGTCAGGATTCCTAACATATGTCCTTGGTAGTGAAGGGACAATGCCACCAATGTTGTCTCCGACCTGTATATGTTGTCAACAAAATAATATATCTACGAGTTATAATATTTAATGTTAAATCACTAGTAGAAAAACATATTTTCAAAATAACTAAATTAATAAGAAAACTTTCCTGTGTTGAACTTTATTCAAGCAATGTCGGTTGGGTCATCACCGATACAAAGCCTTGGCATTGTACCTTCCTCAAAGTAGGGAAGACCTACAAAATTCAAAAAGATACTTGATACAATAATGATTTGATCATATATATACTTGATAGTAAAATAAAAACAACTAAATTTATAATTATACATACCATGGGGCTATCACAATGAATTGAGATGTTTGTGACTCTACAGTGGTGAACCAGTCTCACGACATTCTCAGACACCACCCTCTGTCATAAACTCTATAAATTAAATGAATACGCATATGCAAAATGTATACATATGCATAAATAATATAAAATACTTAAATACCTTCCCCTTGTCAACACTTGACACCTAAACCCCCTCACATTGCCCCCCATTGGTAGTTGCTGAAACCTGCATCAGTATGTAATAAGATGATCATAAAAATTAGAAACCACATGTATATACTACTATAAAAAAGGAAACCAATGAGTACATTAAAACTTATGTACCATGGAAGTCGCAAGGCCAAATGAAATGGCTAAAATCATGGACCACTCCACTTGTGCCATCTCCTCCTCTATCATGAATTGAACATCAATGGACCACATAAATATACATAAGTGGGTATTCATTAGAAGTAAATTCTACTAAAATATGAATGCTTGAAATTAAATCTAGTGTGACAAGTTAAATGTTTAGTCTTACCATAACAATAGGATTCCATGGCTCTACATGCCCCTCCTCATCTCTCGTATGATGCACCTCTCCATGAGGTGCTTTAGTTCCTATAGCATCCTATGCTGTATCATCCACCTTGAAGATGTAGTCATATGCATCAATATAATTCAGGGGACCTAAGCACAAATTCTTGCACATAATGAAAGTGTGGGGAACACAAACATGCAAACTCATGGAGGATGTGGAAGGGTCAGAATAATTAGCACAAGGAGGTAACAATGTCACAGTCTTCCTAACTAGTAGATCACTCAAGTTTTGAATGGCCATAATAGTCTGTGAGTTGGCCTCAACAATAATATCACGACGTTGCACTGTGCGGCCATGGCCTATCCTAAGGAGCATGTAAGCCTACACACTAGTTCAGTCTCATGCTCCAATAGTTTACCTTGTGACCAAGTACAAATTTAGCATACAATTTTCTTAAAAATTATATTGGGACATCCAAATTGTTGTGGGGTGCTCTATCAAAAACTATCCACCAGCGGTCCCAAAACTAATCATGTGTCACTTCATTTGTGCACCACTTAATTGACAACTTGGGCTTTTTAGGGTCCACTTTTAATCCCATTTTTAGATCCAAAAAAAGGTTACATATCTCATTTTTAGTTATATTTAGGTTCATAACCTAATCATAATCAAGCCCATCAACAAACTCGGTGTGTATGGAATCACACAAAAGATGTGCAACATTATTGTGATCTCTAATTTTCTCCATGTTTTCAATACTGGAGTTCAAGGTGGAAAACATCAGACGCAATATGCGGATATTGGCATATGTATTCTAAAAGCCTCTAAGACAATTTATATTTTCTCCTATAAGATCCTCTAAAGGTTGAAGGTTAGGATTGGTTTATTTTCTAGAGGTGGGGGATTGTTTTTAGGTCGTTGTTGGGTGCAAATTGTTTACGGGATCATTGGGAGGGTTTTGTGCTTGGTTTAACTCCATGTCTAATTACAATATAAACAAATATGGAATTAAAATTAATTATAAAAAATGATAAAAAAAATCAAATAAATCCTATTTTTTATCAAAAAACTACCAAATTTATTTTAAAAACATCAAATAACAAAAAAAATAAAATTTAAACATACCTATTGAAACTTATAGGAAATTTTCAATGGAAAAAGATGTAGGTCTGATTCTATATTGCATATACAATAGGGTTGTGTTTCACAATTTTTTCACAATGAAAACTAAGCAACGTAGCCCGCAGGTTTAAATTAGTTTTACTAGTAAAAATTAGATATCTGCCTATAAAATCAGATATCCAATAATATTGGATATCTAGTTAGGCTTCTATCTTGGCTTTTGGTTTGGCCTTTTGTACTAACACCTAGGCCAACTAAAATATCAAAACGCTTTTCAGTACATTTTTGGATGAGTGAAAAGAGAATTTTTTTCACATCACTACTTTTTGGCATATCATGATCCTTCACATAACTCCATATTCAATTAGAGAATACTTTCCTAGTTACAATAAATTTTCCGTTGTTGCATTATCCATAATTTTAGCAATAGCTAGTAGATGTGGTTGGTGGAAAAAATAGTGTATATAATATAAACATGCATTATTAGCTAGGAAGTATTATCTACTAATGTAACTTCATCTAAAGTAAGTGCAAAAAAGTTTGACTCTTCAATTTTTTTCCTTTAGATCTTCTTTTTCAACCTCGGAAAAACAACTTTCCCATTCCCATGTATTGTTTACTGACCAGTGATTATTAGGATAGTTATGAAATTTTATAAAGTGTAATAAAGAACTTAATGATGGATAGTCTATCATAGCATGCCATCTGCTAAAAATATTAAAGATAAAAGTTAAGTGAACAACTTTTTCCATATTTTCTACTTCCATTGCTTGTCCAAAACAAGCTTTAATAGAGCCTTTAACTTCAACAAGCTTTATGTTTATATTCTCTTGAAATTAAAATAATTATGCATTCCTAACATGTTGACTTTCCTCCATTGTTTTCCATCTTATCACCGATTTTTCAATTCCATCTATGGTTTTATTTGCCTAAACATTACCCATTTTATTCTCTAGGCTATCAATTTTTAGCTACAACCTCTTTTCCTTATTATTTATCATGGTGTAAATCTCAAATATGCATTCTACCACAGGCTCACCAATTGGATTGTCCACTAGTTCAAAGAATGGAGACATTGATGCTTATTCTATTTGAAAATTCCTTGAAAGATCCCTTCTAATCCTTTTTTAAATCTCTATTCTTTTTTGAATTGTATTTTATTTCCTTCTTCCGTGCGCCATCATCATATCTAGCAAGGTTAGTCTCACCAAATTTGATTATATCCTTCTGCATACTCTAGATATTTACCTGAAAATCTTCTTGAATTTTATCGTGATCTGAGATATCAGGTTCGCTGCCTTCTTCAATATTTCATGTAGGTTGTGAATCTTGTAAATCTAATTTTGATAATGTATCTTCCTAATTTTAGCAAGAAATGTTTCCACCACAAAAGTATGATGATAAGCTTCTACATTTTTCTGGCCTCTCTTGCCTTTCTCCACACACGGGAGCCTTGTACCCTTCTTTTTTGATATCTCCAACAAAATAAAGATTGGCAAAAAAATATTAACTTTTTGAAGAAGTGACAATAGAATTATATATATATATATATGATTTATTGGCCCTGTGGTCTACAACATAAAATCTAGATGTCATCATGTATGAGGTCTCCTGGGTGACCACTGACCACTAACTAGTGCCCACTAAATAAGAATGACTCAAAATTGTAGAGTTACAGATAGATAGAGGTGAAACCTCTGGTGAATTTAAAATAATATTATATTAAGTAAACTTGAAAAATCATTCACTTACCTTTTCCTCAATTGCAGTCGCCAATACACTCAGCAGTCTGAAACTTCGCTATCAATTAGAATTTTGATATCATAACCAACTAAACGAAATTGTCTATAATAACACTGATATGTGAATGTATTTATACCAATCCTTTTTGGTGAATTCAAAGAGAATATTATATGGTATTAGATAGACAAATATTTTTCAAAGCCTGCATAATTATACCATGTCTTATGTAATTTCTGAGGTGATTATGGGTCGTCCAATAATTTTCTATGATTAATAGAGTTGACAAAAATGGTGTTGGTTTGGGACACCCATCCATAAAATTCCATGTGAATCTAGGGTCTCCTCTAAATATATATTTATAATACCATTGGTGAATAAAGGTTGTTGAATAAGACAAGCTTTGGAAATTGTAGGTGAAAATTTTCAATTTAGAGTGTCCAACAATTAGGTTTGATTGACGATATTGTGTTAAAGAAAAGGAGAAAATTACATAAACCAATGGGTGATGGGCTTGGGAATTATTTTAATATGCACAAGTACTGAGAGGGGGGTGAATCAATATAGATAAGTAATTAAACAATTTAACCACTGAGCTAACAAAACTAATCAGTAACTTCCAAATACTAAAACATGCAACTAATAATAGAAAATAAAAGTAAAAAACATTATACATCCACAAAATAATCACGCATGACACAAATTTTTTTATGTGGAAACCCTTGTTAGAGTGAAAACAACTATGGTGAGGATGACACCCACAAATAAACTCACTGTAGTAAAAAAGTGTTTGCCCTATTAGGAGTTACAATACCCTTTTAAGGGTTCACGTTGTTAAAAGTGATTAGTACCTTGTTAGAAGTACCAAAACCCTGTTAAAGTGTACCTCGCTAGAGTATTTCAACCTTCAATTAACAAGTTACCCTCTTAAAGGATTTACAATTAAGATCTATTAGGATCTACCGTATTAAGGGATTTAACCTACTCTAACTATTACGGAACAAAAACAATGTTGATCTATATAATGGCATTGATTTCTTATCAGATCCTTTCTACTACTTTGCTTTATAACATTGTACTAATCTCTACTTCTCAAATCATTAATCATTGTACTCCAAAATAAGATCACAACCCTAAATCACACAATTTTGATCTACTTCTATAATGTGTTCTGAAGTGGCTTAGGACTTCAAAACTCTCCAACAAAAGTTGGCACAAAATATTTATCAACTTCCTCAAAGTTAGAATTAACCACACCTAACACATCATCCTTAAATGTAATATACTAATCAGTAACTTCTAAATATTGAAATTGTTGGAGATTTGATTTTGAATAGTTGATTGATTGTATGTTTGTCATTGATGACAACATATAATACACAACAACACTTCTGTATGTACTTATCCATATGATGACATGAATACTTGCGTGGATAGATACATGTTGTTGATATTTTTATTATGCTATGTTCATACATGAAAAATCAGATATGAAGTTTTAGTAAAGATATGTAATTCTATTGGTGACGGTTACAGTTATAGAAGAATAACGGTTTAAGGCCGATGTAAATAACATGGTTAATGAGTTGCGACTATCTTTAGGATATGCGTGTGTATATTCATGTTTATTTATGAGTTTTTTATATTAATCCAAAGGTACTAAATGTATTTCAAGAAGATCACAAAGTTATGATTAATTTGATGAGGCCGACTTAGTAAAGCGACGCGTCTGTTCAACATTGACTTGCACGGTTGTAATTATGCTTGCGCACTTATTAGATCCAACAAGGATGTTATGAAGACTTTTCTAAATAGGTCCCATGATCTCATAATTGGTGTATGTATTTATACAAGGTCATTTGTGATAAGAAGAGTTGCGAAAACCAGAGATTGACAAGAAGAGCAGAGTGTTAATGCAGTAGAGCTATATTTATCATATGTTGATAATATAGATATTTATGTTGAAGCAATCAGAATATAGAGTAGATTGTTATATATATTTACAAGAGGTTAAAGCCTTTGCACACAAAAGGAACTGATCAGACAAGCAGTGTTAAAGCAGCAGTTCATCTTGTTGATACAGTGTGTATCAAATAACCAGAAGGTTGTAGCCTTCACCACTTGGATAGTGAGTCCGCCACCCCTAATAGAGTTATTTGTAAAAGACTCCTAGCAGGGTCCAACCCTTAGCTAGGTCACTATACTTACTACATTGTAATGAAAAAATCCTAACAGGGTTGCAGAATCTTTTAACAGGGATTACTATAAACAAGTATAGTTCTTTGTGGGTAATAATTCCCACCAGGGTTTTTACCATTTGGTTTCCCTAAAACCAAAATTGATGTGTTGTGCAATGTGTTATCTGAATGTGAATTTAATTTATATCAATCTGGATTAATAAGTATAAAAGATATAAAGTTCTTGATAACTGATTCACCCCCCCTCTCAGTTATCCCTGAAGTATTCTAACAATTGGTATCAGAGCCAAGTACCTTGGAGAGAAATCCTAACAGCTTAAGGTAGATCAGATGGCATACTTCAGAAAAGAAAGTCCTAAGTTTGATGGAGAGAACTATCTTGATTCGAAGAACAAAATGATTACACATCTACAATGTGTTGGCTTTGAGATCTTTGAGATTGCTACACAAGAAGTTGATATTCCATCTCTGAAAGACCTTGCAAAGGATGATGCTACCAACAGACAAAAGGACATTTTTACACATGATGCAATTGCCAAAGAAGCCCTAATTAGTGCCGTATCTGACAGTGAATTTTCTGAGATCAAGAAAGTTGACCGAGCTTACACCATATGGAAGTATTTGGAAGATATGTTTGAAGGAGACATCCAAGAAAAGAATGCACGCAGAAAGACATGAAAAAATAAATATAATAGTCTTAAAATGTTACCCGAAGAAAACATCAGAGCTTATAATCAGAGGATAAATGAAGCAGTATCTAGAATTAGAAACAATGGAGGAATAATTTCAGAAGAAGAGATAATGGACAAATTAATGACCACATTGACAACAGACTATGAAAGCAAAATCAACATTCTAGATGAGACCATACAATTTTCTAGAGACTTCAAGAGAGAGACTTTGATTAGAAAAATCTTTGCATTTGAGATATCAAGATTGAAGACTGAACCCAAGAATGAAACAATCTTCAAATCTTCAATCCACGGTAAGAAATCCTCACACATCTCTAGTCATAATGATAATGAAGAAACTGATGAAGAGCTAGAAGAAATAATTGCCATGATTTCCAAAAGAGAAAAGAAAGGAAAAGGAAAGTATGAAGGTCATCTTCCATTCAAGTGTTTTTCATGCAATAAGATTGGTCACTTTGCATCTAAGTGTCCCACAAGAGTTAAGAAGTTTAGATCTGATTACAAACCTAAGTACAGGAAGGAATCTTATCATGCTAAAGAAGGTGTAACTGATGAAGATTCAGGAGAACATGAGATTGGATTCATTTCTCTTAAAGACATGGAAAGGTTGCTCGAAGATATGGACATTACAGATAAAGAAGAAGATCATGAATTAGCTTTGATTTCCAAAACAAATTTTAGAACTGATTGGATTATTGACAATGGATGCCCGCATCACATGACAGGTGACAAAGACAGATTTGTTCATCTAGAAAAATACAAAGGTGGTATAGTTAGATTTGGAGATAACACTCCTAATCCTATCATAGGCAGAGGATCCATCACCTTGGATGGAAAGAACAAGACAGATGATGTTCTATATGTAGATGGATTACATCATAATCTACTAAGTGTTGGACAGCTACTTGACAAAGGATATCATTTGGAGTTCAAAGACAACCAGTGCATTATTAACAACAAGGATGGAGACATGATTACATCAGGCTCTAAAACAAAAGGTAATGTTTTTCATCTCAATTCAGATGTAAGTTGTTTTTTTGCAAAAGTAGATGACAGTTGGTTATGGCACAAGAGACTATGTCATATCAATATTGACAATATAGTAAAGATCAGTAATGTCAAGGCAGTTAGAGACCTACAAAGCATTGCAAGATTAGTTGACACAATTTGCAGGGAATGTGTTATGGGTAAACATGTAAGGAGTTCCTTCAGAAGCAAGAAGACATCAGCTAAAAACAAGTTGGACCTAGTGCATACAGATTTATGCGGTCCTACTCAAACAATATCATACTATGGTGAAAGGTACTTTATTTTGTTTGTTGATGATTTTTCTAGGATGATGTGGGTTGCGTTCTTAAAAGAAAAGTCAGAAGCCTTTGAGAAGTTCAAAATATTCAAAGCTAAGGTTGAAAATTAATCCAGACTAAAACTAAAATGTTTAAGATCAGATAGAGGAGGAGAATTCACCTCTAACCAGTTTTATGACTATTGTGAAGAACATGGAATAAAAAGGCAGTTGAGTGCCCCTAGAACACCTGAGCAAAATGGAATTGTAGAAAGGAGGAACAAAATTATACTGGATATAGCCCGCACCATGATGATTGAAAGAAAAGTTGTGCACACCTATTGGAGAGATGTAGTGAACACTGCAGTGTATACTATCAATAGAACCCAATTGAGACCAAGCGTAGACAAGAAAACCTATGAACTTTGGTTTGGTAATGTATCCACAGTAAAATACTTTAGAATATTTGGCAGCAAGTGCTATATCAAGAGAGATGACAGTGTTAGCAAGTTTGATGCTAGAAGTGATGAAGGTATTTTTCTTGGTTACTGTACAAAAGGCAAAGCTTACAGATGTTACAATCTAAGATTAAAGAAGATAATTGAAAGCATGCATGTTAAGATTGATGAAAATTTTATGATTCAAGAGAGGTATTATGAATGTGCACCTTTGATTGAAGAAGAACCAAGACCTAACAGTAAAGATACTATGATTGAAGAAATGTTTGATTGCATTGATGCCACATGCAATGACCCTGATTCAAGCAATGAAGAACAACAGATTACAGAGGAAGAAATCACACCTAAGGTTCCTAAGTTTACAACTAGATACCACTCTAAAAATGATATAATTGGAGATCAGAGTAGCATTGTTTTAACCAGATCAAAAGAAAAGAATTTAACAGTGGATGAAGAGGTATGTTTACTTTCATAGATTGAACCTCTAAGTGTTGAAAATGCTTGTAATAATTCTGATTGGAAAAATGCAATGAAAGAAGAACTAGATCAGATAATCAAGAATGACACATGGGAATTGGTTCCTAGACCAAGTGATAAAAATGTGATTGGAACAAAATGGATTTTCAGAAACAAAATGAATGAAGAAGGTACAGTAATAAGAAACAAAGCAAGATTAGTATGTAAAGGATATGCGCAGAGAGAAGGAATAGACTACACTGATACACTTGCACCTGTGAGTAGATTGGAAGCCATAAAATTGTTTTTGGCATATGCAATAGTAAAAGAATTTAAATTTTATCAAATGGATGTTAAATCAGCCTTTTTGAATGGTGACTTAAAAGAAGAAGTCTACATAGAATAGCCTGAAGGATTTAACCTTTCAGATAGACCAGATATGGTATGCAAACTAAATAAAGCACTCTATGGACTAAAGCAGGCCCCAAGAGCTTGGTATGATAGACTAGATGGTTATCTCACCAAGATTGGATTCAAGAAAGGAGCAGAAGATTGTAATTTGTTCACAAGAGAAACACCAGATGGATTACTATTAGTTGTCATATTTGTTGATGACATTATGTTTGGAGGAAATGACAAGCTTAGTACAACATTTGCAAAAGAAATGCATAATGAATTTGAAATGAGCATGATTGGTCCTATAAAATACTTTTTAGGATTGAATGTAAAACAAAT
>MU228109.1:880457-893013 GCA_018584345.1 Thuja plicata
AGAGATAGCTTGGGGAGACAGTGTATAGCGGGCACTGGATATCTTACAGGCTCGAGTGGATAGCGGCGAGTTTACTATTATTAAGGAGTTTGGGGATTGGGAGGAGGAGATGGCAGTTATGTTAGCACAGATAGTAGCTCTGACAGCAGAGCGGGATCTAGCACATAGACGTTCCGAGGAGTATAGGGCAGACCGTGAGATAGCGCATTTAGCAGGTAGTGCAGCCAGGGTGGGTCAGATGATGGCTGATGTCATGGGCGCTCAGAGAGAGGTAGGACACAGAGGCTGAGAGGCCAGGTATTATATGGGGCCATACTATGGAGCAGTACCAAAGGAGGCACGAGCACCTATATATTCTGAGAGGACACAGTCACAGAGCACTGGCAAGGCATCACAGGGATCAGTGGGTTTACCGCCAAATCCCAGCAGGGGAGTAGGACCATCGCAGCCACCGCCATGACTCTTTTTAGATTTTGTGGATACACAGTTTTGACACATGATGTATGATATGACTTTTTTGAGATATATATATGGACTTTATTTTTTGGACTATGGGACTCTGATGTATGGATCCTTATGTTTTTTATATGCTTATATGATGGATGGATGCACTTATGATGTCATATTTATAGTATATGATGCTTATGACTGACATGCAAGATGAGATGATTATATGTATTATGATACTGACGAATTTGTGATGCAGGGAGGAAATGCATAGATATATGTACATATAGATGCTTATATTTTATCATGTATGGATGTAATGTAATGGTGTATAAATGTATTTATGATGCTTTATGTTATGGATGCAATTTAATTAGATGATGGTTATAAATGTATAAGGCTAATGAAAATGATAATGCAACCATAAATGTGTAAACAATGAATAATGCAAATGATTAATGAATGAATAATGTAATGCAATGATGAATGCAATGTGAAACTAAAGTATATGAACTTAATGATTAATGGATGTAAATATGAAACAAATGAATAAGGACCAATAATTAATGTAATGACTAATGATTAATGAACTGAAATGAATCAATGCAATGAGTTAGGACTAATGATTAATGAACAATGCAATGGATAATGACTAATGATTAATGAACAATGCAATGGATAATGAGGACATTGTTTTTGTGTGTATCACAATAAGTCTAATAAAAATCACGTAGGTGATCAGATAGAGGAATAAATAGAAACCTTTGTCAAGAGAAAAATCATAATGCAATATGATCTAACTACTATGCAAAGACTAAATACATGATAATAGTGGGATTGATACCATGTTAATGTTGGAGAGCACACCCTAGTTTGATATTGCAAAAGGAGTTATGCACCATGTGCTAGAAAACACAAGTGACATGGTTTCTTTGTGTGGAGTAGACTCTCATACAAATAGGTTGTTAGGAACAAGAATGTGAGATATCAGGTATGATGAGAGCTATGAAATGTTACTCATGAGGAGACGCAGTACATTTAGATCTTTTGAGGGATTTGAGATGTCTGAATCCTACCCCCAGTGAGGCATACATAGTCATAATTGAATATCAAAACATAAATGCACTAACAAACTATGACAAACAAATCATACCACAAGGATACGTATTTCACTAGATACTCACCATAACAAACCAAGATATAAAAGATCGAGGTTGTCGTGATAAGGATATAGTAAAACACAAGATAAAATAAAAAAAAAGGCATCCTGACCAAGTGGTCATTCAGTCCAAAAGTTCTTGCCATGAACAATTTTGATGTGAGGATTAATAGAACAGCCGACACCGGAAGGATTCATCCTGATGGGCCAAAGATTGATTGATAGAAAGTGGAAATTCACTAGTAATTGCTCATGAATAGAATGATCATTTAGGAAATTCAATCTGTCTGTTGATTTGATGTCAAATGTTTGCGATCACTATGTCTAGAACAAAGCTCAATTTTTTGATTTGGTATGCTCAGTTGTGCGGGAATCATTATTGCGAAAGTGAGAGGATGGTCAAAGAAATACCTTCACAAATATGGGTAGCGACACTTATTATGAAAGGTGATGCAAGCTATACAGACAAATGGTGGACATTGATGGTGGACCTAACTACACATGGTGCCTGTAACAGGTTTTCCCCATGGTACTTATCCATTGCGCCACCGAAGTGGTTTTCACAGATGGACAGATTTTTCTCTTTCTCTTTTTGACTTTCTTTTCAAGCTTTTGTATTTTTAATGCTTTTTTGATCTTTTCTGATTTTTTTTCCTTTTTTTCTTTTTTGAATGTTTTTGGATTTTCTGCTTTCTGATTTTTTGGATTTTTCTGCATTTTTTATGTTTTTGGATTTTTTGAAGAATTTCTACTGTACAACAAACTACTGACTGATCAAGCATAAAAGCGCTTGAGATGTATAATATTTACAGGATTAGAGAGTGGATCTCCCTCTAGGGACATGATCTGATATGTGCCTGAACCATATTTTGCTGTAACAATGAAGGGACCCAACCAATTAGGTTCAAACTTCCCTTTCTTTTCACAATTCTGGAGGTTCTTCATATTATGCTGCAGGACAAGATCACCAACCTCAAACTGATGAGGTTTGATTATTTTATTGAACTGAAGGTGAATGTATTTTGATACATGCAGACATGATCTAGGGCATTGAGGCATCTCTCATCGAGGAGTTCTAGCTCTTGCAAGTGAGGAACTCTATATTCTTCTTCAAACAACAGATTCTTGAGAGAGATTCTGAGGGAAGGGAGCTCAATTTCGATGGGTAGAATAGCCTCAATACCATAAACAAGGGCAAAGGGAGTAGCTCCTGTGGGGGTTCAAATGGAGGTGCGGTAAGCCCAAAGGGGGAGATTGAGGCGAAGGTGCCAATCATGGCCAGCTTCATTGACTATTTTCTTGAGGATTCTAAGTATAATTTTATTTGTAGCCTCAGCTTGACCATTACTTTGCGGAAAGTACTTGGAAGAGGTATGGTGGGTAATACTGAACTTCCTACATAGCTCTGTGACATCCTAGTTCTTGAAAGGTCCTCTATTATCAGTAACAATGTCTTGAGGGATGCCATAGCGACAGATAAGATAGTTGAAAATAAACTTTGAAATCTATTTTCCAGTAGTGTAGGTGAGAGAAATAGCTTCAACCCATTTGGTAAAGTATTCAGTGTTTTCTAGGATGTATTCATGGCCATTGGATGAATTAGGGAAAATTTGGCCAACAAGGTCGAGACCCCAGCGTGAAAAGGGCCAAGGGGTGATGGTGGGTTGGAGTGATTTGGAGGGAGTGTGTATCAAATCGATGTGCTGCTGACAAGGTACACACTTCTTCACATAGTTGTATGCATCTTGCTCCATAGTAGGCCAGTAATATCCAATGTGTAATAGCTTTTTGGCTAGAGTAAGTCTACTAGAGTGGGCTTTATAGATCCCTTAATGTACTTCCTCTAGAGATGTCTGTGCTTCACTAGAGTTCAGACACTTTAAAAGAGTCCATTGAAATGCTTTCGGTAGAGGGTATCAGCGAGGATTGTGTATGAGGAGGTTCAGTGAATGAAGGTTTTACGTTGATTGGGGGTTAAATTGAGTGGGGTATGTCCATCACATAGGTAGGAATACACTTATTGATACCACAGGGAATTGGGAATAGCAATTTCACACACCATTTCAGAATTCGGTTTGTCATAGGCAGGGACCGTAAGATTCTCAACAAGAAACTCACATCGTGCGCTGTGTTCTGGCATAGTGATCAAGGAACCAATTATTGCCATGGCATCTGCTGCTTTGTTGTTTGTGTGAGGGATCTGCTAGAAGGTTAGGTTAGTGAAATGTGTCTTGAGATCTTCAACTATCACTAATACATTTGGTACCAAATTGCAACGATAGTGCCATTGCATTTTTTTCGTCGCAACCTTGTCATCGTCGCAATTGCGACGGTCTACCATCGCAATTGCGACGACGACAAGGTTGTGACGGAAAAACTACAACGGCAATGTCGTTGCAATTTGGTACCAAATGTATTAGTGTATCTGACGATATGGAAGCAACTTGTCATCTTTCATTTGATATTCATCCATAACTTATTTGATGACCAATTGTGAATCACCAAGCACCAATAAAGTGAGAATCTACCATTGTACGACCTGTCAAAGTCCAAGTACAATGGCTTCATATTCTGCAATATTATTGGTACTATTGGTTATATTTCTTGTATTTGCTGCTTCATCTTGTTCCTTGTCTTGCCCTCTAAAAATTTCAAGGTTTTCATGCCTAAAACTTGCCAAAATTGCTTAAAACCCTGAAAACCCTAAATATTCAAGTGTTAAACGATGCATTGAAACCCTATGCCATGTCTTTATGTTTCATCGTTACCTTTTTCAAATCACTTAAGACATGTGCTTTAAGTTAAGTCGCTTCATCGCGTTTCCCAGGATGAATATTCCATATCCTCTCCCGACTTCCCTTTTCCTTTGTGTCACGTAGTCTCCTTACGAAACTGAATATTCTTTCAGTGTTTCGAGACTTGGCGATTTCCTTTAGTCGGGTAGTCGCAGGACTTCATGTCATAAACTTTATAAGAATGGGACCCACTGCTCAGTCGGGTGATCGTGAGAGAAGTCAAAAAGTCAAAACAATGTTATCAGACTTCGTGATTACTTCATGTTGCATGGTCACTTGATCAGGCCATGGAAAACAGTTAAGTTTTTCTTCAGTCGCGTGGTCTCGAGATCAAATGGCTGTTAAGAGATAACAGTCTCGATTCTGTGACTAACCATTTCATGTTAGTAATTTCCCTCAGTCAGGATGTCGCCAGAACAGGGTGATGACTCAGCTTTCTAATATGCATTAAGTGGACAAAAGAACAGTTGACATCTGTCATAAGGTAAATGGTTGTCGCGAGGTTGCCAGAAATGAGAAATGGATCAAGCGATTAAGAGACTAAGATATTTTTACCTTTAGTCGCAAGGTCTCTAGATAAATTAAGGGTATACCCAATTGATCAGTGATTAAGTGACAACCGTCCGATGAAAGAAGTAGATGATCCAGCGGCAGTCGCGAAGTCTAGAGAGAAAGGTGTCCCAGGGAAAAGGTCCTCCCGACTTGGCGATTAGGTCATGTCGTGCAGTCGCTGTAAGTAAAGAAAGGGCACTTTCTAATGATAAGGTAAAGTTAAATATATCTCCCGACTGAGCAACTAAGGCTTGTCGCGAGGTCTTAAAATAGAACATTAGCATCCAGCGACAAGGAGATAACTGTGGAGGTAAAAAGTAACGGCTTGGTTCCAAGTCTGGAGAAGAAAGATGAGTTAAAGATAACTCCATGCGAATTAGAATTCCACTTATGTCGCTTGATCGCCAGATAGACTTGGGTCAGCCAAGGGTAAGAAAGTGCATTATCGCAAGGTTTGGAGATCAAACCATGGTTAAGGAAAAGTGCTCGCGACAAAGAGACTTCCTGCAATCGCGAGGTCGCCAGATCACGAGATCTAAAATGCGGTGGCAAGTGGATGACATGACAGAATGGATCTCTCGGAAACCAATCAGAGGATAGAATTTTGATTACTATGCACAAACGGTAGCTGAGATGTATGACAAAGGATGAATCAGAAGATGACATGTCAGCTATCTTAAACGGTTTATGATTGCGCCAAAGATCTATATTTGAAAATTTGATTTTCTGTCAACTTCGTGCAACTACGGCTAGGTTTTTCAAAGTTTCACGGCATGGAAACTTAATGGTAGAACTGACATTTCTGAATTATGAGCCATGTACTCTGAATCATATGGCTATAAGCAGATGATAGTGCATTCATTCTTGTTCACCGTGCTTTCAAGTTTTCAGAGCCAAGTTGAAAAGTGATATTCAGAGCAGTTGCAGTATATCCAGGGTGATCAGAAATTTCTAAAGTTGCAGAGAATTGTGCTCAAAATAGATAGCTGATATTGAAGAATAGATTTGTTTCAATATTGGTTCAAGCAAGGAATTTCAAGCTGTTACAAAGATGAGTAGAGCTGTAAGCGTTGCTTCTACAAGTGGAGGCAGTGGAGAGGAGCAAAAAGGAAAACCTAGCTTCTCAGACGAATTTCTCCAGTTGCTACCAGGTTCAACACAAAATAGGAAGATTGATGCAGGTGTGTTCAAAGATGACTTAATTGATATCAGAGATGCTGCAACCCTGGGCACAACAAGTTACTCTCTTTTCACATACTTTTATATAAAAATTCTGATAAGCCTATCCCTATTTCAAACCCTTGGACAAGTGGTCTGGGTAGGTTATTAGTTCCTGATGTGTTTCTAGATGTTGACCTATTTCTGGACCTAGCAAATCATTATGATGCCCTTACAAAGACCATCAAAAGGGATGATGGCACTGCTTTACTGATACTAAATAGGAATTCTTTCATGCAAGCATTTGGTCTAATCAGCACCATGTCTACTAAAATTGACATGAAGAAGCAGGAGAAGAGGTATAGTGCCAAGCCTGGTGTTGCGAGGAGCTTGTTGAAGAAGCACATGCCAAAAGAATTAAGAGATCATATAGGTCCTAAGGCTGAACCCTATCCTTATTATTACAAGGACCTGTATTTTTATATCAAGTACAATGCCTATGCCCTTTGTAGAGTATTGGGAATAGATGGAGACGCAAAGAGAATAGGCCATGGCATCTTAATGATGGTCTTGGACCTACAAGAGGTGCATTCAAGAACCAGTTATGATTATATCCAACATGTAATCGATGAGATGCATGAGGGTTTTATTGCATAACAGAAAAAATTGAAAAACCCTAAGGAGAAGGAGCCAAAATTCTTGCATTATTCAGTCTTAATGCACCTTCTTTTGTATTACAACTTTGCAATCATGGACCCCAACAATTTATCTCCTCAAAGATTATTTCAGGCACAACCAAATCCTATCCAGTTCTAGGTTAGGGTTTGGAATTATACTTCCAGAGATTGTGACTTCTGTGCCTTCCAAAATTGGATTGTGTATCCAATAATAAAAAATATGGGAATAAGCAGGACCAAAATTCCCTTAAAGGTCATACAACTACTTAGGCCTTGTGAGTATCTAGAAAATTGGCCTGGAAACCACAACTGGGGTGACTTCTACTTGGAGGAGAATTTCACCATATTCAGAGTATTTGGGTGTATTCACCCACCCCATATTTTGCCTTATTATGTGCCCATGAGAGTTGCTGCCATGGAATTCATCTGGCAGCTGATGTTAACTGATAATGAACACTTTCACCACATAAGAAGGGGACCATAACCCCTCGGAAATTTAAGATTGCTAATTTTACAATTGGTAAAAATGCCATGGATGAAGTAATTCAATGGCTAGAAAAGTTCAGAATGGGGGCAGCCCCTTACAGGTATATTGACCCAGAAGGCTTCAATGCAGGGGTCAGAAAATTGTACACTCCTACTATTCCAAATACAAATGTGCATTGTGAATGCATAGAGGAGGATGCTGCAAGAAATAACTTGGATGAAGATGACATCCATATGAAGAGATTGAGAATCTAAGAGTTGCTCAAGCTGCAGACTCAAATAAAAAGGAATGGTTTATCCTTTGGGGGTTTTTACCCTGACCTCATTTACTTTGACAGGATCAAAGCTATGATTGACAACTACTATGTGTTGTTAGATCAATTAGATACAGTCTTAGCTAAGAAAGGTGCTCAATCTCCTAAACATTCAGAGTCAGAGTATGAGAGTGGAGATGATAGTAACTATGCATGACCTTATTTGTCTTCTCCACTAAAACAGAACCAAGAGCAGGAAATGGCTGAGATCCCACAGTTGTAGGGAGAAGAAGAACAACACATTATAGATTTAACTGTTGCAACACAGCCTGATGATGTGGAAGAGCCTGCTGCCAAGAGGCAAAAACTAGAATTAGGCCAACCTTCAGCAGAGGGATAGAGTAAGAAGAAGGACAAGGTTAAGGCCTTGATACCTAGCACCAGGTTATATGATTATAACCTGAGGAAAGCAATTAGACAAGGCAAAAAACAAATGCCTGATCCAGAAGATGATGTTGAGATCCCACTAAGGTCATGTGTGGATGAAAGATTGCTTAACCAGCAGAAGTTCCTGGATGATGATAATTTTGTAAAGACTGAGGAATTTAAAGATTTCCTCCGGTGGCACAAAGCAGAGCAGCTAAAGTCCCAATTAATTATGGATGGGAAAGAAACAATTACCAATGAAGCTCTTGTGGCCTTACAAAATTATGACCCTAAGGTTGAGGACATTTCTCCTGAGGATGCCAGGAAAATGGTATTAGGAAGTGGTATCTTATTGGCTGAAGGCTAGGATTTGGCATCTGCATTTGTTATAGATCAAATCAGAAAGCAGCCTGACCTTAAAATAGTCAGTGAAGTCCAAATCGGAGAAATGATCAAGGGATTTGGGTATGACCCAAAGTCTCAGGCCTTTGCCATGTGGAACTTGAGCCCTAAAGAGAAAAAGCCCCAATTAGTGAACATTTAAGAAAATATGGTGGGGAACCAGATGGTTTGGTTAGTGAAAAACATAGGGGACCTAGAAATTTCTCAAATAATGACACACTGGGCTCAGTTAAATGTGGACAAGACAAAGCAATTGTCTGAAAGATATACAACTCTGCTGGAAGAAACAAGTGCACTATCAAAAGATAGAGACATGTGCCACATAAAATTATACCAGTGAAATGAGTTGATAAACAAATTGTTGGAGGAGTTAAAGGCAAAGAAAGAGGTTGTGTATGTGCCTGCACAACCACCACCTATGCAGATTGAAGATAGGCCTAAATCAGAAGAGGCTGTAGAATAGAAAATGGATGAAGAAAAGGGGAATGCTATAGCATTGAAAGCATTTAGAGGCATATTACAACATAAGATTGAGATCCTCAAAGAAAAAGCTGATGTTGTAATTAATACTTATAACAAATTGCCTATATTGCATGCTGAAGTACTAAGGTATCTTCTAATTTTAAACCCCTACTTCACAAAGTGGTCTGCCAGGGCTAGTTTATTTGAGAAATTGTCATCATTGCAGAACATAAGGGCAGACTTCCCTCCAATAGTCACAGAGGTAGAAGATGAGATCAAAAGGGTAAATGTTGCTCTCTCATTCTTCAAAGAAAAATTGAACCAAATAGAGGCCAAGTTAAGTCTCTTTTCAACTGACTTTAATAGGTTTATTCTTTCCTTGAAAGGAGAAGATGACCAGGTGAAATCTATAGATGCCTAGAGAGGTGAATTTGACACCAAAATGCCTAGTGAAGAGGCTTTTCTTTTGGGAACAGAGGTTGATATTGATGGATTTAATCTGCTTTTAGATGAAGCATTCAAAGCTGAGACAGACATCAACAAGTTCCTACTTGATGTCAAAAATATCACCGATGCAAGATGGGATAGACAAAAGGTGCAGGTACAGAGTACCCAAGACTTCAATTGGTGAACGGATGATGAAGTAAAGGCATGGGAAGTCATGACAACACCGAAGAAAAAGAAACCTATGGTGGAAGAAGAAATTTTAGACGATGAGTGAGGTACCACTTGGCGCTGCACTGTTCATAGATAAGATGGACAGTTATTTCAAATGGAGATGTAGGTGAGCAGGTGAGAACAACTACCAAGACTTTGCATAAATGCACCAGCTACCATCTACAGATTAGATTGCAGTCGCAAGGTCGGGAGAAGAACAAAAGATATCTGATTTTACCTTTTTGACTCAGTCACCTCATCGCTTCTTCTCTCTCTCTTTTGTCTCTCTTATATTTTAGGGTTAGGGTTTTTAGACCATCCGAAGCTTGTTGCATCCTTAGGGATCCCAAGGTGGTCTAGAATCTATATATATCATAAGACTTGTAATTGTTAAGGGTCTTTGATTTTTTGGAACATTTTGTGAAGAAAGAGATAATATAGTACAGAACTCAGATATTCTGGTTCATGTCTATCTTTTGAAGCTGTGTAATCTCTCATGTATGAACAAGCTGGATTACATAAATAATATACGGTGCAATTTTACTCTCTTTTACTGTTGTCTCTTTACTTTGAATATATGCTTTTCTGTGTTAAAGTTTATAAGGTATTCAGTAACACTCTGGTTATAAGGTAACCATCTAATTGTTTACAAGTTTCTTTCAAGGAGAATTAAATGTTGTGAATGATTTCAAGGAGCATACTACTCTGTTTAAGGATCTGATACAGTAGTCTTGAGGTAACAAGATAGTTTGTAAGGCAACCTATCCTAATTGTTTGAACTATAAGGCAGTTCAGTGTATGTTATTTCTGTGATATCTTTGCTTATTATTGACTCCGCAGCCCAAAGGATAGGCACTGGTTTAGAAAATTGTCTGATTATTTATCTATGTCCAAGATTTTCCAAGTTATTAAATCAAAATCAATTAAAATACTCTGTTACTAAGAAAATATAAGCTGAACTTGTTAAAGGACTTCTGTCAGTAGGACACTGTCCATAGTATTGATTCCTTGAAGAGTGAATCAACTAGCTTATCCCTCCTACAAGAAAAGGAAGAAGGATTAAAATCCTTGTATCACTGGTTTTTTGTCATATTTAAGGTTATGATTTGTATTGTTAAATCCTGTATATGATTATGCTTGGTCATTTACAAGATGTATTATGAGTTGGTTCAGGAAAGATACATGAAAAATTAGTGTCCACATCAATAAATACTGTGTTAACAGCCATCTTAAAAGGTAAAACCTGCCTGAGTATATGTGGAGCTCAAAAATGAAGAAGGACCTTATCTAGTCCTTAGAAATTAGCCTTTCTCTTGTCATAAAGGAGTTTTCATTCCAGTATAATCAGTATACTGTCATTCTAAGGTTGAGGTACAAGAAAAAGTGCTAACAGGTACAAGGAAACTATAATTTGAAAGATTTAGGGATGAGATCCCCTGTTGGTGTAACAAACAAGATTCCTGCCCCTGATCCTTTCTGAGTGAAGGATCCATCAAAATATAGCTTCCATGGTGGACTTGGGGCAAGATTTAAGACTGATTCATCTAGGAAATTAGTGATCAGAGTTGATCAGAGGGTGTTTACCGTCAACAGGTGCTTTAGCTAGCTGATCTACAATTACTTGTCCTTTGATGGCTTTTTGATCCACATAAACAATGTCAAACTCACTAAGGATCATAACCCATTTTGTTGTATGACCAGTAAGAGCAGCACATGCTAGGAGATACTTGAGTGGATCAATTTTAGCAACAAGATGAATCTTATGATTAAGCATATAATTTCATAGCTTCTATGTACAGAAAACAATGGTCAAACATGCCTTCTCAATCAGGGAGTAATTCAACTCATAGCCAATAAGAGTTCTGTTGAGATAGTAGATTGCTCACTCTTTGTCGGTGTTATCTAATTGTGCCAGGAGGGCTCCCAACGCGACCTCTGTAGCAGATATGTACAAAATCAGAGGGCGACCAACAATAGGTGGAACCAACATCGGTGGATTAGCCAGATAGCCTTTTAGTTTCTCAAATGCATTTTGACATAATAAATCCCACTGAAACTTGATATTCTTGCGCAGAAGATGGGAAAATAGATGCACCTTTTCGGCCAGCTATGACATAAATCTCTTGATTGATTACAGTTTGCCTTGTAAACTGCGTAATTGCTTCAATGTTTTGGGCAGTGGCATCTCTAGGATTTCTTTCACTTTCTTTGGATCAACTTCTATTCCACGCCGTGACACAATGTATCCCAACAGTTTGCCAGATTGTACCCCAAATACACACTTTTTGGGACTTAGCCTAAGTTTATATTTCTCCAATCGCTCAAAGATGGTGGTAAGGATAGGAATATGCGATTCCCTTGTTTTGGATTTTCCTAAAAGATCATCCACATAATCTTCCATGATGACATGCAAAAGGTCATGAAAGATGATAGTCATTGCTCGTTGATAAGTGGCTCCAGCATTTTTGAGACCAAAAGGAATCACTTGATAATAGAAAGTGCCCCAAGGTGTTGTAAATGCATTTTTGTGCTGGTCTTCTAGTGCTATCCTAATCTAATTACATCCTAAAAAATATGTCCATAAGTGACAACTGTGTGTGTAAATGGGTACCTGTTGAAAATGACACAAACACTCAATAGGTCATTGCATTAGCTTGAAAGGTTAGTTAAAACATGTAAAACCACTAATATCGACCTATTGCCTTCTAACTAGAAAGAGTATGATTAGTTGCATATTTAGCCCTCAGAATATGCTCCAAATCAGTGACCAATACTATCCTAGCATGAAGGATTTGATCTAAATTTAAGCTAAAAATGAGAAAAAGCATACAATCTAGCTTTAAAACATGAAATGAAAACAGTAAACTAGCATGCTAAAATAGATTAAATGTGAGTCTAGAGTGAATCTAATAGCATAACAATGTATTTTTGATCTAAGTTGAAGGCTTATTTGTTCTCAAAATAGGCTTCTATTTATAGAAGAATGGGAGAGAGAGAGAGAGAGGGGGGACAAGGTTCATTTATGAACTTGGAGACTCATAAATGAATATGTAAGAGCCTTTAATGCCCAAGGCATTAATA
>MU228109.1:902973-941991 GCA_018584345.1 Thuja plicata
TATATATATATATAAACTCTAAAAAACTTTATGTATAGAATAACATAAACATTAAATGTACTCTTAACTTGACTCTTGCCTTCAATTAAACTAAAGTGGAATAATTCTTATTTTCTAAAAATCTAGACTCTAATTTTAAGCTATAACTATGATATGCAAATGTACAAGCTTAGTTTCATAGGTATAGGTATAAATACTTAAGAATTGTTATTCTTACATTAGACAAGGATCCTTCGATAATAACAACATTAAGGAACACATAGTTAGTTCTTGATCATTACAAGAAAAATTAACATGCATATTCTCTTAAGTCAAAATATTGAAACAAGTAAAAATGTTTTCTTCATCTTTTTAGACATTTCGCATAGTAAGAATTGGTGATGTGATAAGAATAACAACTAAAGACACCAAGGTAAGAATTGGTGATGTGATAAGAATATCTATGTAAATCATAAGCAAGCATCAAAAAGTCAGAGAAATGAGAAAAGTACTTAAAAATTCTCAACTAAGTGTAGTAAGGAATTTTAATTAATATCAAAAAGACAATGATTAAAGGTTATGTTCTCCTTTGATTTTTTTGAAATATTAGGTTATTAATGACTTGGATTGTGTATTTATCATTTCATAGAATATCAATGATGATGTATATACTAACATCGATCTTAGTGGAAGGGTTGAGTTGATATAGGAAACAGTTACATAGAGGAATTGCGAAAAGGGAAATCTTCCTCCATACATTCAACATATCGAATTTGGAGAGCATATGCTCCAGTCTTAAAAATTGCATCTGAGAGAAGAAAAATGCAATGTATTGATACCTACAAATTGATCCCTTAAAAAGGGAAGAAAAATTTGTATATGAGGGTATTCCCTCTAGTAATGCAAACGAGTGTTTCAAAATTTAATAAGGGGAATGCCCCCTTAAATCTGATTATTTATCTTTCTGGACCTAGTTCCTGGGAAAGGCTAGAGGTTTTCTTGACCCCGTTCTTTCCTACCAGCGCCCGCACTGAACGGGGTTGTACATTTCATCTGCTTATTAATAAAATTATTTTCCTTAGGCCTTTTAGCGATAAAAAAAAATGGGAGTCTTACCCTTTTAAAACTACCCTTGATGCAAAAATATAATAATTTTATATTAGCCTAAAGTTGATTTCACTTTGAGTTTCCTATATAAGGCAACCTTCTTAATTCATTTCATTGCCTCACCAACACATCATTTGCATTCCAATTCAAGAGTACATTGGATTACATGGGAAACAAACTACATCAATAAATCTACAATTATAGTTTCAATTATGATTTCATGGAAATTTAATCATGTTATTATGTCAACTCATAAAGAAATTATCCCAACAATATTGCATCGTCAATTTGAGGTATAATCATCTCAATTAAGAATTATCATTCAAACATTTTAATTCATCATCACTAGAATTATAGGATTGAGTCTCATCCTAGGTTTGAGTAAGGAAATCACATGTAAAACTCCAAACACCACTTTTTCTCTCTTATGTGTAGATCTATGTATAAATAAAGACTTTTGACAGAGACAAGACAAAAATAAAGTGATTAGAGGACCAAAATAGACCTCATAAATTCTAGAGCTAGAAACTTGGTCACGCATGCTTGGGGTGCCCTTATCCTAGTCAAGGGTACTTGGGGAGCGCTAGTATCTATTGAGAAAAGTGTTAGCCAATCATACTTATATCTTTGTGGCTTCATATTCTAGATTTAATCCAAGTGAAACTAGGCCTAATTTCCTAGTTTTTAGGCAAACGATAGTGAACCTTATTTTCCTACCTTAAGGTCTAAAATTGAAAAAAAAAAAAACACAGAGATATCAAATTAAAAATTTTCGAAAGACATACAGGAAAATTGTCTATAATAATAATAATAATTTTACTCATATATTATTTAACTATATACACTTTACTATATATAGACATTAAGAAACAACGAGTGATTACAATAAACTAAAAATAAATAAATGAACTTCAATAAATTAACAAGAATAATAGTCAAAGGGTATTAGTAGTGAACTTGAATTGTTGTAAATGAGTCTAAATTGGATCAAGTCTTGCGACTCCAAGGCCCTGATATCATAAGAATGAGAGGTTGGGATTTTGACATGGTAAAATTTGGTGGAATGGATGCCCCTCCTCCCATATTAAGTTTCTCATCCTCAACCTTCTTTGTGGATGATACAAAATCCTCCATAATAAAAAGAAGAGTAGTAAATAACATACAAAATAAAAATATTTATCAAAAAATGTAATAAAAGAAAGAGAGTGGTAAATAATATAAACTAGAAAATCCTCTTGAAAAATTTAATTAAAATGTGAATTTATAATACTATCAAATATAAAATCCTCCAGTGGTTGTGTTTACAAGAGTCCATTAAGATGCGATGCCATAAATGGTAGCACTGATGGATTCATTGAGCTTCGTATCACTTTGTCTAATCATTTCATATCCTCAAACCATGCGTCAACAAAGAAAGACTACAAGAATTCGTACCTCCGCAACTGCTTGTGCACCGCGTTTAATTTCAATCTGCCTTCAGGTCCCTGCCAAATCTGGTGCGTATATTTTCTAAACATTTGCAACTCTACTCAATCGCAAAGCAATTCAAATGTTTTTGTTCAGGTAAGTTCCTCCCAATTTTCTACAAAAAGGAAAAGATCGAGTTCAGTTGGTGTAGTGCTTGGTATTGTAGGTGTACTCACGTGTTGTCTGATTATCTCTTCAATTTTAATTTCGTAGACGCATCAGTTGCGATCGATGTACTAGCTTGCAGATTTCCCAAATTCTTTTCTCAAAATTTTTAGCTACAAGGAGTTGAAAATTGCAAGGATGAGTTTTAGGTCTAGGTTGGGGACTAGATGATGTGTCCCAGATGGTACACTTGTGGTTGTCAAGAAAATGGACGGCTTGCGACAAGATGAGAAGCAATTCAGAGCAGAAATAAGTTCTTAGAAACATTCACCATGTGAATTTAGTCAGGCTTTAGGGGTTTTGTGCAGAAGGAATGAGGCGACTATTGGTATACAATTACATGCCTAATGGTTCCTTGAATTCTTTTCTATTTGCAAGTCATTCCAAAAGTACAAAGAGATTACTCGACTGGAAGACCTGATTTGAGATCGCATTAGGCACCACAAGAGGGTTAATTTTGAAAAAAAAAACACAAACAGAAACAACCAAACATAGAATACACTTCTGATTGAAGCATTGAAAATGGAACCCTCAAGCATTCTATTTATAATCAAATGGATCATAAATATACAACAACAGTAGTGGAGTTAGATATAGTATTTATGAAATACATTTGAGGAAAGTGGCTGAGCAACTGGAAAAATGGCTGCACATGAAGTTCATAGACATTCGGAAGCTTCACATGGTCTACGCCGGTATGACTGTAGAAAACTAATTATTTTGTGTTAACATCCCCCTGAGTTTATTATTCTAACTATATTAGATATCCTTCCATAATCTAGAAATGATGGGTCCCAACTTAAGGCTTTGTTAGGTACCCATTTACAATCATTTATTTCCTAAATAAATGGTCGGAATTCACTAGAATCTCCCCTGAATGAAAACCATGAGATAGTCAAGCGACTTCTTGTAAGCCTCAAAGATGTCTAAGAAATACAAACTTAGTTTCACATAATGCCTTGGTGAATATATCAGCAATCTGGTCATTTGTCTTGCAATATGGAAGATGAATCACCTATTTCTTGATAAGATGCTTGATATAATGATGATGGACCTCAATATATTGTGTGCAAGCATGAAACATTAGATTCTTGGACAATGAGATGACACTTTGATTGTCGTGCAATGAAGTAAAGAAGGCCTTGCATGATGTTTCTTGAGTATTGATAGAATAGCTTGTAGCCAAGTTATTTCTTTAGTTGCTTCATTTGTTGCGGTATATTCAACCCCTATAGTACAGAGAGAAATTTTAGATTACTTTTTACTACAAGATTAAATGGGGCCTAAACCAAGATAAACAACATAACCTATAGTTGATTTGCGATCATTTGCATATCCTACCCAATCTGAATCTGAATACCCAGTAACTGGAAGATCTCCATTAGATGAATAATAGACACTCATTGTTAAATTCCCTAGCACATATCTTAATATTATTTTGGTTGATATCCAATGTGGAACCTTAGGAGAACTAAAAAATATTGAAACCACACTGACTGCAAAATAAATATTTGGTTGAGTGTGATTTAAATACACAAGACTACCAACCAATTGCCTATATAAAGTAGGATCCAAAATAGGCACAAAGCTGAAACTCATAAGAAATGGGCTTTGATACCATGAAAAAATCATAAACAAAAACAACCAAACAGAGAATGCACTCCTCATTGGAATGCTAAAAATGACATGCTCAATAGTTCTATTTATAAATAAATGCATCATAAATTTACTACAACAGTAGAGGAGTTAGATATAGTATTTATGAAGTACGGTTGAGAAAGGTGGTTGAACGAATGGAAAAATAGTTGCACAAGAAGTTCATTGACATTCAAAAGCTTCCCATGGTCTCCGCTGACATGACTTCATAGAAAACTAATTAATTTATTCTTTGATACCAAGTTAAAAACAAAGGCACAAAGGAGAAACCCATAAGAAATGAGCTCTGATACCAAGAAAAAATAACAAATAGAAATAAACAAACACAGAATATACTATTGATTAGAGCACTAAAAAAGGTAGAGATTTCATCATTCATGGTGATGTCAAGCCTAAAAACATTCTTCACGACAGTAATATCACCCAAGCTAGTAGATTTCAAGTTGGCAAAGCTTGCGTGTAGAGATTTTATCCCCGTGCTGACCACTACAAGAGGAATGAGAGGGTACTTAGCTCTGGAGTGGAACTATGGCCTTCCCATCTCTGCCAAAGTTGACATCTACAATTTTTCTATGACACTATTAGAAATCATTTTAGAATGAATAAATATAGAATTAAACGTCCAAGATTCAAGTAACTTTTTACTTTCCTTCATGGGCTGCAACTTAAGTTTACCAAGGGCATGTTAAGGAAAAAAAATATCAGCCTAACTCAGGCATTAGGACATACTAATATTTCATGGTAACAATGGAAACCTTCCTAAGTGTGGGTGGACTCTAAATAAGAAGGAATCTCTAGATTCTATGTAGGTTACTATCGGAATTGGGGTATCAATAATCTAATGCATTCTCCTGATTTTTTGAAAGGAAAGGGAGAAATTTTAACTATAAACTGAATGAATAAAAATTGAAAGGTGATACACCAAATAAGATTCAGATTTTCTCAAAGGTTGAAACTCACTTTCACTTGACATACCCTAATGATTTCTGCAAAATCATTCACGATCCAATACATAGGCTAACTTGGAAATCACTACGAGGGATTTCACCACAAATAGTAATACTCTTGTCAACAGACATGCAGATTCTGCAAAAAAGGTTATATTCTACAACCTAGAATAGGAATCAAGACAATTCACTAATCTATATTATTGGTACATTACAATTCAAATGCAAAAAATTGGATAGGATTGATAACAAAGACCATAACAAGGTGTATGAATAATGGGCTAGCTTTATTCTTATCAA
Source organism: Thuja plicata (assembly GCA_018584345.1). Taxonomy (NCBI): domain Eukaryota; kingdom Viridiplantae; phylum Streptophyta; class Pinopsida; order Cupressales; family Cupressaceae; genus Thuja; species Thuja plicata. The sequence goes on from MU228109.1 coordinate 908,595, forward strand.
AATCTGTGGGAAGTTACATGAATTAGTTTCAGAATAATGGCAAGGAACACATGCATCGTCTTGCACAAAATTGATGCTCAACATGAACTAAATGGATACAAAATGCATAAAAAAGGCTATAGGAAAAAAATAGTTCACTAAAAGCACCTTCTCTCTAAATTTTGAAGCCCTACCCTCAAAGCAAAAGCTCAGCTATATAGCCCATGAAGCCAATTTCAAAAATCACTCCTCCCTCCAAAATCCCCTCCAAAATAGCTCCAAAATCACATGTCATAATTAGTGACCAAAATTAAGCCCTAAATCTAGCCTCTAAAGTTGGTGTATAAAAGATTTACATCGTTTTACATAGTTTACCAACTTATTACAAAATATGTTACGAAAACCCATCAAAAGCTAATCCAAATGCACAAACCCAATCCACAATACATAAACAACCCTAACTCAAAGCCAACACCATAGTTTAACAACCCCAAACCATGGCGAAGTTGACACCATAGTCAAGCTAACTCTAACTCCATAACAAAGCCCGATTCACAGTCAAGCTCACTAAGCCTAAGTCGATCACAGCTCATGTTTAATAAGACCATACCCACTATGAAATATCTCACTATCTTCATGGCACCTTGGGGTACTATCGTGGCACTACAAACTAATAGGGCATTAAATTTATTTGTTAGTGGACTTGAAAGTTTTCTAAAAGCACTGCATAATGTTTTTTTGCATCTCATTTACATCCGGTTTTGGAGGTAGTGCTTACGGTTTTTCTTTTTTCTTTGCGCCATCATGTTTTGTTGGATCTGGAGTTTTGATGCCATGATGTATGGAATTGTATCTGTAACTGGATCTTGCTAAGAAGCTCGGGCTTATTGTTGTGAACTTGGGCTCTCCATGTAGACTATGAGTTAAGTCTTGTATGCCATTACACATTGTGTTCTCTGTGGATGTTTTCTTTTGAATGTTTGGTGGGGTTTTGACAAACTTCCTTGAACTTGAGTAATTACTCAAGGGTCTAAGAGCTCAGGCTCTTTGTGTTTCACTGTAGTTTTTACCTACATTCCATAACACATGGCGTTGTCTCTGCATTTGTTTCTTTTGAAGCTCACCAGAGTTTGGGCATGTGGCTCGAACTGAAATGATGAAGAGCTCAAGCTCTGTGTAGACTATGAGTCTTGACCGTGGCTTTCACGAGGTTGTAACTTAAAGAGCTCAGGATCTTGGTGTAACTTATGTATCTTCTTCAAATCTCAAGCCATAACACATGGCATCTTCTCTACATTTGGTTTGAACTCGGCCATGCTCAATATGCTTAACTGGTCTGCAACCCGTAACACACGACACTCTTCTACATTTTTTGAACTCCACCATGCTCAACATGTTTAATACCCAGATATGTAAATGTTTCATTCTGTTATCTCTATATATTTTCTTAAAATAAATGCTTAATGTAGTCAACATGTTGTGATCTTTTGCATTAATAGTTAATATTTGAGTTTAAATGACTCTACCTTTATAGGTTTTTAAAAGTTTACATCTTTTGGCAGCAAACATAGGTTTACATTCACTTCTTTGTTGATTCATAGCATGAAATTTGTAGCTCACTTTGAGTCTTTCTCTCTTTTTCTTTACATATGTCACTCTTTGTTTCTTTTCTTATGGACTCTCTTCATCATTGCAAACTGTGTTGGATGAATGGAAACAAATTCGAGATACCCACATGGCTCTTTTTGCATATCTGGATGTAAACATGAAATATATGAAAGTTATCATTCTTTGATTGAGAGATGAACTTGATGTTGTCTTATGTCAGCTCCATTCAATGTCTCTTATGAAAGAACGACCATAATGTATTAAATATAAAACACTCTTTACTGTTGAGGCCGAACTCCATATCTTATGTCTGAGAAACATTCAATGTTTTCTTTCAAGCATGATCATAATTTCTTAAACCTAGAACACTTTTACTATTGAGGAAGTGAGCATTTTCTTGAACTAAACAAATCACATGTTTGATTTGCAATACAATTTAACTTGGTCCTTTGTCTGAACTTTTACTTGTTCAAATATTTTTTTAAATATGCATTCTCTGTGCAGGAAATAGTGTATAAATACACTGTTATTCAATTTTATATAAAACATTACTCATGGGGTTTGAGCACGGGCCCCTGACTCCCATGGGCAATATTCATAACAAGAAACTCATCCCAAACATGCACATATCCTTCCACTACATCTCCTCGACTCCATCCCCTTCATACATTGAATCTCCAATTTGATTCAAACATGAATATTGTATTAATCATAGCATTATTAAATTGATGAACACACATGACACTGACATTTCAGATCAACACAACAACACTATTTTCTTAATACCCTGCATATAACATTACTTCATATTCACATTACACACATAGTTACTGTACTTGACTTCCTTTTCTGAAGAAATGAATTATCACAACATCATTGACTCTTCAGTTGATTTAGAACCATAACATGAATATACACTTTGTTTCTCCATTCTTGTGAACATATGCATAAATAGATATCATTTTTAAATGCACACTCTCTCTTAATTGTTTTCCATACATAGATGTCACTGTATTGTTTTTCTTATCTCATCCAAAGGCATCATGTAACCAAACAACATTAATATGATACATTTGTTTAATGCCAATAGTTTGTGAAACAATGCATATGTTTCTCTTGTCTTGACATAATGTAATTGGTCATTTTTTGTAAATGCACATTTTATGACAGCATATAAATACACTGTTACTCCAGTTCTTGCACATTGTTTTTCATTTGTAGCTCATATGTAGATTGTTAACACTGTTATCTATCTTCACTTTTTTACAAACAATACTATTATGTAAACATAAACAACAATAGCAACTTATAACCTAAGACTAATGATAACATGATTGATTGTTAAGCATGCATTTTCCATAATTGAATCTAGTTCAAATGTCTTTTTTGTATTTGTATACTTACTATAACAACATCATTTAGTTGATCCTTCTTACATTTGTATCATTTTCTTCTGTATCTTTCATGAACTATATCCTCTTGTAATGCACACATCTTTCTTGTATGCAATGCCTTATGTGAAGTTCAAGCATGGGCTCGTGACACTCACTGCATTTCTTTTATTATCTACATTTAGTTACTTGTTAACCTATTGCATACATCACCAATCAACCTGTTAGGTCAGAAAACAAGATGAGCCAATTAATTTTTGTGTGTGAGTGTCATATGAGATGACACTCATGCATGAATTTTGGTTGGTTTGTTTGTGTTTTTAACCTAACATGGTGATGTCATTCTAAAAAATCTTTCTTAGATTTAAGGCCTAAGTCCCTTTGATTCAGATTCTTCTAGTTCTAAAAACAACAATACTTTTGAAAAATGCAGACTAATGACCATATGTAATAAAAGGTTTCATAAGGATATGTCCCTTTGATATTCTTTATTCAGTTGATGTTGAGGTATATCTTGTTGTTGTATTGATGTTATTGGTAAATGTTCAGCTTTGAAAGCCTATTTGATGCATTTTTTTTTGGTTCATGTATTGCTTAGATCCAATTGGATCTAACATCTCTTTTCTTCCATGATACAGGACAAGACCCTAGACCTAATATGTAGAGCTGACTCAAGAATGGACAGAAGACACAATGAAGACTAGACAGAGGAAGATAACTTGCACCAAATGTAGACACTCTACCATACAAGGCAATGCATGAACCCCTACTCATGTTGCAGTCATGCTTTCTTTTCTGTAATTACCTCTAAGTTTTAAATCCAAAAATAGTAACATGGAAACATTATTTGCATACTACACTCAATTTGAATGCCCAATGTAATGATCAATTTGAAATTTTGAATTTTGAACATGATCAATACTTAGAATACAATTTTCTGATAGTATGAATGTAATAGCAAGATATTTTTATCATCTTCTGAATAAAAAATGTGGAAAAGATGTACAATTATGCAATTTTTTATGTGGATGATTTTTAGATTGCAAATGTGGAAATTTAGGGTAACAATTCTCATGACTTTTGTTGGATGTCTTCCTGCTATACATGAACTTAGACCTTATCCCAAGGGCAAAGAGGAACAATTTAGGAAACCAAAGTAGCCTTATTTGACAAAAAATGCACCCTAGACCTAGGACTCAACAACCTAACTAGGACTCACATAACCAAACTAGGACCTTGTGCCAGGAAGGCACTTTATTGAAAAAAGAAAACTATAGAATCCTAGTGCTTGATAACACTTATTCAAAAGAAACTAAGATGAAATTACTAACCCTCAATGAAGAGCTTGAGGAAGATCCCATTGACTGGGATAGGCAATATTTCTCCAGCTATGATAGACAACTGAAAAGGATTGTTCTCTTTACATTGAGTAATGAGAAAAGGGCCTAACCAAAAGTTATCAAATTATCATGCTACCCTGGTCTGCTCTTTAGTACATCCCATTTCAAAACTAGGTCACATTCTTTGAACTCTTTAGGAGTTTCCTTTTTATCAAAATCTCTCTTAGTCTGATTCTGCCTTAGCTCACTATTCCTCAAATTTGTGCTCCTTTTCTCCTCTAGCTACAATAATTTAGCATACCTCAACTTAAGAGGATCCTCCTCTTCAAACAACAAAATATGATCAGCCAGTTGCGTGGCTGGAAACTCAATAGAAATAGGTAACCTAGCCTCTTTATCATAAACCAATAAATAAGGTGAGCTTCTAGTGATTTTCTTTGGTGTAATCCTATCCAACCATAAATCTTCCTTTAGTTTAGTATACTAGTCCCTCTTTTTTCTTGTAGAGTCCTTTTGATAATCCTTATTAGATTCTTATTGGTAGACTCGGCAAGACCATTACCCTGAGGGTAATAGTTATATGATGTGTTCAAATATATTCCATTTTTAATAGCCCATTCTATTATTCTAGAACCAACAAAAGCCAATGCATTATCTAAAATAATTGAGTGAGATACTCCAAACCTAGTTATAATGTCTTCATAAAAGCTTAGAATAGCAGATCTGGTTGATTCCTTTAATGCAATAGCTTCAGTCCATCTTTTAAAGCAGTCTGTGGTAGTTAATATACACTTGTGACCTGCACTAGAATTGGGGTTAATTGGACCTATGAAATCCACTCCCCACTTGATAAATGGTTGTTCAACAATGATAGGCTTTAGTGGCAATGCTAATAGCCTTTGTTTTCATACAAAAAATGCACATTTTTGACATTTTATTGCCCATGTGTGGGCATCCTTGAATAGATCAGGTAAATAATAGCCTCCCCTTAATATTTTTCATGTTGTAGTTTTAGGATTAAAGTTCCCTCCACATGCTCCATCATGGAATTCAGATAAAATTCTATTTTGATCAATAGTATCAATGTATTTCAACAACATTCTGGAATAGTCCTTTCTATAAAGCATACCATTTATCAAAACATAAGGGACAAATTTCAATCTGAAATACCTCATTTTGGCTTTACTTAGATTAATTGAGCATTGTCCAGTTTGCAGAAATATGCTCATATCATTCAACCAACTTGTTGGTTGCTCATTAAGGACAGGAGTATCCCTGCAGCAAAACAACCTCATTACTATCTTGAGCCCCTTGTTCTTCCTTCTCTGACATCTATGCACACAAACCTTTGCCTCTAACTAGCTTGGTTNTGTCCAGTTTGCAGAAATATGCTCATATCATTCAACCAACTTGTTGGTTGCTCATTAAGGACAGGAGTATCCCTGCAGCAAAACAACCTCTTTACTATCTTGAGCCCCTTGTTCTTCCTTCTCTGACATCTATGCACACAAACCTTTGCCTCTAACTAGCTTGGTTACATGGATATGTACATCATATTCCATAAATTTTGTGATCCAACCTACCCTCTTTTCATTTATATCTTTATTTAATAGAAAATCTTTGATGCTGGGGTGAGCAACCATAAGGTGAATTTTATTCCTAGAAACAAGATGCTTGAATTTCTTTAAGGACATGATAACATCAAGTACATTATTTTCTACAAAATTGTACCTTTGTTCATAACCATCCATTCCTTTTCTGAAAAAAGCCACAGGCTGCTCCAAATTGTCATCATTTTTCTGCACCAACATAGCTAAAATAGTATCATAGCCTCCAAAAGCATATAGAATAAAATCTTTAGTAAAATTAGGATTAGCTAAGGTAGGATCTGATGACAAGGCTTATTTAATGTGCTCAAAACTTGAATTTCCTTCCTTTGTCAAGCTGAAAGGAACATTCTTCTTCAACATTGCAGTTAAGGTTTTTAGCAATTCAGCAATGTTTGGAATAAAGTGCCTAACAAAGTTAATTCTACAAATAAAAATTTGCAGCCCCTTTTTATGCTTTGGTAATGACAGTTCTAGAACTGCATGGATCCTTTCGAGGTCTATTGTTATACCCTCTTTTGAGACTTGGTAGCCTAGGAGCTTATCTTCATGAACCTCAAAAACTGACTTTTTGGGATTGAGAGAGATTCAAAAATCTCTGCATCTTTGAAGCACTTGCCTCAAATGGCCTATATGTTGATCTGCAACTTTTTTGTAAATGGTAACATCATCCAAATAAACAAGAACAAACTTATACATTAGATTTGTAAAGGCCATATCCATAGCCTTTTGGAATGTAGCTCCTGCATTTGATAAATTAAATGGCATTCTCCTAGATGACATTGTTCCCCATTTAGTAGTAAAAGTAGTTTTAAATTGATCTTCATCCCTCACTAGTACTTGGTTATAGCCAGATTAACCATCAAGAAGAGAGAATCATTCAGAACCAGAGATATTCTAAGATTTGTTTGATGGATGGAAGAGGGTGTCTATCTTTTAGAGATGCCCTATTGAGGTCTCTAAATTCTACACATAATCTAATCTCTCTATTTTTCTTCCTCACGGGGACTAGATTTGAAACTCAAGATGTATGCTTGATTGCAAAGATTATACCACTATCTAGCAATTTGTTGAGCTCTTTGAGCATCAAGGGCTCTAACTTTGGGTTAATTGGCCTTTGCCTGATTGGCCTTGAATTGGGTTCTAATTAAATGGTGTGTTGAGTTAATTAAGGGTCAAACCCTTTTAAATTAGAATAATCCCATGCAAAGACATCATTGAACTCTTTAAATAAAGCAATAAGTAGTTCTTTCTCTTGAGGGGAGTTGAATTTACCCACCTTTAAGTACTTATCTCTAAAAATTTCCAGCTCCTCATAGTGATCCTCTTTGATCAACATGCTGGTTTTATTCCTTTTAAACTGATCATCAAATTTAAAAAGGGAGTCCAAATTGACTAGTCCTTTAGGCAGCTTATTGGACTTCAATTGTATGATCTGGTCCTCAAATTGTTGTTTTATCTTGTTGTCCTTGGAAGCTTCAAAGTTGTCTGTATCTGTCATAAAGCTTAAAATCTTCTCATAAGTATTGAAAACCTGCCAATTAAGGTCATTATCTGGGATAGATGGCCTAACAATCATCTAAATATGGGATTGATCAAAATTTACACCTTTATTTTCAGAAATAATGAATTGAGCACCAATGGCAGCTAACCTATCAGCATGCTAGTTTTTACTTCTTGGAACATAAATCAAATTGAATGCATCAAAATCAGCTAGAATATATGATACTCTAGATTTGTATAACTTTAAGAAATCATATTTTACAGCATTCAAGCCTCTCACCTAATTGACTACCAGTTCACTATCTCCAAATGCTCTTAAAGACTTAATATTTCTCTATCTTGCCCACTCCAATCCTTGAATTAGACTCTCATATTCAGCCACATTGTTAGAAAGAGGAAATAGCAATCTAAGTGCAGCATAATATTTGTCACCATCTGGAGACACAAGCATAAACCCTGCACCAGCTCCATCCTTGTTCTTAGATCCATCAAAATAAAGATCCCAAAGATGATTAGGTTGTTCTAAATCAACACTTTGGGGTTTTACCAAATTAGGAATAACTGAATCATATTCTACAATCATGTAATTACCAAATCTAGCATCATGAAAAACATCATCTTGGGTGTTAAAACCATTACCAACTACCCATTCACCCAATAAAATATCAGGGATGCCTTATATCTGTGTATCAAAGGCCAAATAGTCTTTAAGATCATCAGCATCTATGATCACACAACTAGCATTAATAGAACTTGGAATGCACAGATCAATGTGATCCTTGGTCATCAATTCTTATTTTATGGTTACTTTTTCACCATATATGGTTCTAAATAGCATATGAGACCAATCAGATGAGAAATATCCTCCTATTTTTGTAGTAAAGTCTCTAGATAAACACATGGAAAAATAGGGAGGCAGATCTACAGCATAGATATCTTGATAAATAGAGAAGTTGAGACAAGCATTCATGGTCAAACTTGCATTTTTAAAAACACCTAGAGTGTGAACTGATTAACCATCTAACTGAATAACTCCTTTATCGAGAGGTTCATACTTGAAATCAAGCAGATTTGCAATCTTTTAGTCATTACTGTGCTTGTTGCACCACTATCAACCATATAATTATGCACTAATTTATCCCCCATTATCAAGGACACATAAAAAGGAGGTTTCTTAACATTTGGAAGTTTCTTACCATCCTTTATTGATGTCATCTGCCCATCTGATGACCCTGAATTAGCCAAAAAAATCCTTTAAGTTTGCTTTAAGGCTTGCTGTGAACTTTTTGTGCCTTTAGACAACTCTTCCTTCAACAAATCAGCTTGTCCTGGAATGGCTAATGAATTTGACATAGAAATAGCTACATTCATCTTCTTCATATTATCAATAATATTATAGGGAACAACAAACTATACCTTTTGAGGTGATTTACCAATGGTCTGATTCGCCTGCTTCTAATGCTGGTGTTCTTTTTTTGCAAGAGTGGAGTGATCTTTTAGAATAGAGATAGGAGGAATGAGTGGTGACTGAGTTGTGGCAGAAATCTTAGCAGATGACTATTCTGATTCTAGAACTATCTTCTTGGCTCTTCTATTTTTTGATATAGGTGAATCATTACTCACTCCATAGAACTCTTCCTCTTGCCAATTTAGAAATGTGGTGTCCGGAGAAGTTAGATCCAGTTGTTTTTTATTCTCTTCAATAAATGCAGTACATTGTGAATCAATCACACTTTGAACCATTAGGGCTTGATTAAGCACTCCATTAGTGCACTTAGACTAATTGTGTGGTTGCCCACAAGGATATCACCATTCATAATCAACAGCAAGGTTATTTTGGTTAGGAACAATATCCCTAACAATATTAAGGGGTGCGAGATTATAAGGTCTATAAGGCCTTTGGTTCCAATTTTTCCTATTGGCATTGCTATTTCCTTAGTATTGTTGTTTGTTACCTTGGTAAATGGGTTGATTAGGCTGCTGGGATGAAGAACTAGCAAACTAGTTTTGCGTATGGGCAATTGGATTCCCTTGAGCTTGCTTTCTTTTAAGGTTTACCAACTCATTTCCAAAGGTTTGTAATAAGCTTTCAATCTTTTGTTGACTTTCTTTTATGCTTTTCAACTCATTAGAAGGGGAAATGGGCATTATCTCTTCATTTATATAAGATGGTAATGGAGAAGGGGTAATCAATGGTATATTGGATTGGATGCTAGGAAAGAAAGGCATAGGTAACCTAGGAGCTATCTTCCCTGTGTGGATAAGGCTATTTTCTTCCCTAATTGCAATATCAAAATGTTGAGGTAAACAATTTCCCCCCATATATTGGATCATAACTGAAATATTTCTATTTAGGCTTTTAAGGGAGTACAAAAATGCATACTCAGCAGAAGGTCTTACCGTGGCATGAATCCTATTCCAAGTCTTTGAAATTGGAGATTGAAATCACTCATCTATTCTTGTGGAGCCCTTTTAATAGTACTTAGTTATTCCACCAAAGAAAGATTGTCAAATTTATCTTCAAAGAATTTAGACAACTCCTCACCTAGTGCATCCCAAGTAGCAGTCGATCCAACTCAGAGAGTTCAGAACTATTCCAATGATTTTCCCATCAACGATGCAGCCAGTAGCCTCAAAGTGACATCATCCTCTGTGATATGATGCACATTACAAAGAGAAGCAACATCTCTGATGTGCTCAATAGATGTTGTTTGTCCTTCTCCCGTGAAAGATGGAAATCCTTTCAAGGCTGCCAATGGTATGTTGTTATGATTTGCAATCCTCAAAGGGTTGCCTTGATCAAATGGCACAAATGGTATTCTTCTAGCTATTCTTGGTGCTGCTACAGCAAAATTTGAAGATGCTGGTTGTCCTTCTTCTTCTGGTTGTTCAAGACCAACTTGGAATTGAAGTGCTGGAGGACTTTCTGAAGATTCTTGATCTGAATCTGGTAGATCAGTGTAGTAAGTGGGAGGAGCTAAACATCTCTTAAATCTTCTTTTCCTTGGTCTTCCTAGCTTCCTAACCCTTGCTACAGGCTGGAAAGAGAGCTCTTTTGGACCTCTAGGCTCTCTCTCCAAAGTTCTTCCTCTCCTAGTATGTGATAATTGCAAATACTCAAACTCTTTTCCGCTCCTTGTTTAGATTATGTTCATGTATCACAAGGTCTCCCACCAGGCATGCCAAAAACTATTAAGGCCAAAAAATATCACCCTAACTCAGGCATTAGGGCATACTAATATTTTATGATAACAATGGAAACTTTCCTGAGTTGTGGGTGGACTTTGAATAAGAAGGAATCTCTGTATTCTAGGTCGGTTCCTATTTTATTTGGGGTATCAATAATCTAATTCTTTCTCCTAATTTTTGGAAAGGAAATGGAGAAATTTTAACTATAAACTAAATGAATAAAACTTGAAAGGTGATACACCAAATAAGATTCAGATTTTCTCAAAGGTTCAAACTCACATTCACAGGACATACCCTAATGATTTCTGCAAAATCATTCACTTTCCAATACATAGGCTAACTTGGAAATCACTACTAGGGATTTCACCACAAATAGTAATACTCCTGTCAACAAACATGTAGATTCTACAAAAAGGTTATATTCTACAACATAGAATAGGAATCAAGACAATTCACTAATCTATATTATAGGTACATTACACTTCAAATGCAGAAAATTGGATAGGATTGATAAAAAAGACCATAACAAGGTGGATGAATAATGGGCTAGCTTTATTCTTATCAAAATCTGTGGGAAGTTACATGAATGAGTTTCATAATAATGACAAGGAATACATGCATCCTCTTGCACAAAATTGATATTCAATATGAACTAAATAAATACAAAATGCATAAAAAAGGCTATAGGAACAAAACAGTTCACTAAAAGCACCTTCTCTCTAAATTTTGAACCCCTACTCTCAAAGCAAAAGCTCAGCTATATAGCCCATGAAGCCAATTTCAAAAATACTCCTCCCTCCCAAATCCCCTCCAAAATAGTTCCAAAATCACATGTCACTAATCCTAAGGCTTAATTAGTGCCCCAAATTAAGCCCTAAATATAGCCTCTAAAGTTGGTGTATAAAAGATTTACATCTTTTTACATATTTTACCAACTTATTACAAAATATATTACAAAAAGCCATAAAAAACTAACCCAAATGCATAAACACGATCCATATTACATAAAAAACACTAACACAAAGATGACTCCATAGTTTAACAACCCCAACCCATGGAAAAGCTGACACCATAGTCAAGCTAACTATAACTCGATAACAAAGCCCGATGCACAATCAAGCTCACTAAGCCTAAGTCAATCACAACTCATGTTTGATAAGACAATACCCACTGTGAAAAATCTCATTGTATTTGTTGCACCTTGGGGTACTGTCATGGAACTGCAAACTAACAAGGCATTAAATTTATTTGTTAGTGGACTTGAAATTTTTGTAAAAACATTGCATAATGTTTTTTCGCATCTCATTTGCATCTTTTTTTGGAGGTAATGCTTAGCGTTTGCATTTTTGCTTTGTGCTATCATGTTTGGTTGGATCTGGATTTTTTATGCCATGATGTATGGTGTTGTATCTGCAAATGGATCTTGCTAAGAAGCTTGGGCTTCTTGCTATGAACTTGGGCTCTCCATGTTGACTGTGAGTTAAGTCCTTTATGCCATTACACATGGCATTCTCTATGGATGTTTTCTTTTGAATGTTTGTTGGGGTTTCAACAAACTTCCTTGAACTTGAGTAATGAATCAATGGTGTGAGAGCTTGGGCTCTTTGTTTTGCACTCTAGTTTTAACTTGCATGTCATAACATATGGCATTGTCTCTACATTTGTTTCTTTTGAAGCTCGCTAGAGTTTAGGCATCTTCCTTGAACTGAAATGATGGAGAACTCGGGCTCTGTGTAGACTGTGAGTCTTGACCATGGCTTTCACTAGGTTGTAACTTAAAGAGCTTAGGATGTTGGTGTAAGTTCTTTAGCTTCTTTGAGTCTCAATCCATAACACATGGCACCTTCTCTGCATTCTATTTGGACTCAGCCATGCTCGATATGCTTAACTGGTCTGCAACCCCTAACACACGACACTCTTCTACATTTGTTGAACTCCACCATGCTCGATATGTTTAATACCTAGATAAGTAACTCTTTCATTCTTTTATCTCTGGATATTTTCTTAAAATAAATTCTTACTATAGTCGACATGCTCTGTTCTTTTGCATTAATTGTTAAGATTTTGAGTTTAAATGACTCCACCTTTCTGGCTTTTTAAAAGTTTACATCTTTCGACAGAAAACATAGGTTTACATTCACTTGTTTGTTGATTCATAGCATGAAATTTGTAGCTCACTTTGATTCTTTCTCTCCATTGCTTTACTTATGTCACTCTCTATTGCTTTTCTTATGGACTCTCTTCATTATTCCAAACTATGTTGGATGAATGACAACAAATTCAGGATACCCACATGGCTCTTTTTGCATATCTGGATGTAAACACTAAATATATGACAGTTGTCATTCTTTGACAGAGACATGAACTTGAGGTTGTATTTTGTCAGCTCCTTTCAATTTCTCTTCTAAAAGCATGACCATAATGTCTTAAACATAAAACACTCTTTACTATTGAGGCCGAACTCCATATCTTTTGTCTGAGAAACATTCAATGTTTTCTTTCAAGCATGACCATAATATCTTAAGCCTAGAACAATTTTACTGTTGAGGCTGTGAGCATTTTCTTGAACTAAACACATCACATTTTTAATTTGCAATATAATGTAACTTGTGCATTGGTCTGAACTTTTACTTGTCTGAACATTTTTTAAATATGCAGTCTCTGTGCAAGAAATAGTGTATAAATACACTGTTATTCAATTTTATATAAAAAATCACCCATGGGGTTCGAGCACAGGCTCATGACTCCCATGGGCAATATTCATAATAGGAAACTCATCCCAAACATGCACATCTCCTTCCACTGCATCTGCTCGACTCCATCCTCTGCATACACTGAACTTCAATTTGATTCAAACATGAATATTGTATTAATAAAAGCATTATTTAATTGATGAACACACATGGCACTGACATTTCAACACACCAGAACAAAATTATTTGCTTAGTACCCTTCATAGAACATTGCTTTATATTCACATTAGGCACATGGATACTGTACTTGACTTCCTTTTCTGAAGAAATGAATTACCATAGCATCATTGACTCTTCGGTTGATTCAAAACCATAATATGAATATACACTGTGTTTCTCCATTCTTGTGAACATATACATAAATAGATATCATTGTTTAATGCACACCATCTCTTAATAGTTTTCTAGAAGCAGATGTCCCTGTATTTTTTTTGTTATCTCATCTAAAGGCATCATGTACCCAAACAACATTGATATGATACATTATTTTAATGCCAATAGTTTGTGAAATAGTGCATATTCTTCTCTTGTCTTGACACAATGTAATTGGTCATTTTCTGTAAATGCACATTATATGACAGTATATAAATACACTATTACTCCAATTCTAGCACATTGTTTTTCATTTGTAGCTCATATGTAGATTGTTAACACTGTTATCTATCTTCACTTTTTTGCAAACAATATTGTTATGTAAACATAAACAACAACAATTTATAACCTGAGACTAATGATAACATGATTGATTGTTAAGCATGCATTTTCCATAATTGAATCCAGTTCAAATGTCTTTTTTGTATTTGCATACTTACTATAACATCATCATTTAGTTGATCCTTCTTACATTTGTATCATTTTCTTCTGTATCTTTCATGAACTATATCCTCTTGTAATGCACACATCTTTCTTGTATGTAATGCCTTATGTAAAGTTCAAGCATGGGCTCATGACACTCACTACATTTCTTTTACTATCTACATTTAGGTACTTGTTCACCTATTGCACACACATCACCAATCAACCTGTTAGGTCAGCAAACAAGATGAGCCAATTAATATTTGTGTGTAAGTGTCATATGAGATGACACTCATGCATGGATATTGGTTGGTTTGTTTTTGTTTATTAACCTAACATGTTGATGTCATTCTGAAAAACCTTTTTCAGATTCAAGACCTAAGTCCCTTTGATTTACATTCTTTTGGTTCTACAAACAATAATACTTTTGAAAAATGTAGACTAATAACCATATGTAATAAAAGGTTTCATAAGGATATGTCCCTTTGATATTCTTTATTCAGTTGATGTTGAGGTATATCTTGTTGTTGTATTGATTTTATTGGTAAATGTTCAGCTTTGAAAGTCTACTTTGTCATGTTGTTTTGGTTCATGTATTTCTTAGATCCATTTGGATCTAACATCTCTTTTCTTCTATGATGTAGGGCAGGACCCTAGACTTAATATGGAGAGAAGACTCAAGAATGGACAAAAGACACCATGAAGACTGGACAAAGGAAGAAAACAAGCACCAAATGTAGACACTCTACCATACAAGGCAATGCATGGGCCCCTACTCATGCTTCATTCATGGCTTCTTTTTTGTAATTACCTCTAAGTTTTGAATCCAAAAAATGTAACATGGAAACATTATTTGCATACTACATTCAGTTTGAATGCACAATGTAATGATAAATTTAAAATTTTGAATTTTTAACATGATCAATTCTTAGAATACAATTTTGTGATATTATGAATGTAATAGCAAGACATTTTTATCATCTTCTAAATAAAAAAATGTGGAAAATATGTACATTTATGCAATTTTTTGTGTGTATGATTGTTAGATTGTAAATGTGGAAATTTAGGGTAACAGGGAACATGATGAATATTGTAGAGGAGGATGTTTCAGGAGGGGATGATCTGGAAGAGGTGAGAAGACCATGTGTTGTAGCATTGATATGCATTCAATGGGACAAGGAATTGAGGCCAAGTATGTGGCAAGTGGTGCAGATTTTGGAAGGGAAGATAGAGCCTCAACCTTCATAGATTCCAAGAACTACACTTAGGCTAAAACAACCAAGTCACACAAGTAGCTACAACGATGCCAATATTACTAGTTAAAATAATATTAATGGAACAATGTAGACAGGTTAATTAACCTCATACATTAATTTAATTATATCTCATATTACATACTTTAATAAAATTATGAATTATATGTGTCTCTTTTTTATTTTTCCTATATTTACGAGCACTTGGTGCAAAGGTTATACACATAAAAAACTTACTATTTTAAGGAATATTATTTCTTATTTTTCATATAATCTTATACAACTTTGAAATATTATGTATAATATTGTTTACAATGTTTGTATTGCATATGTATTTATAATTGAAAGAAATATTTTTAACTATTTTATTTTTGAAACTTTGGAAGTTTATAATTCATTTCACTTGTACAAAATGATCTTGGAATGATTCCTTTGTTTCTAGTTCAAATATTTTGTTTCTACAAATTGAAACAAAAATAAGAGAACTTACATAATAAATGAACTCTTGGTCTCATGTTTTGGGTACATAATATAGAAACTAGAAGGTTATGTTAAGAAAAGAAAATAAAGCCGAATAAATATAATATTGAAAACATGAAAAAGTTGCTTGATGTAGTAGTGTATGTATATCAAGCCTACATATGTACGACATAAAGTTATTAATATTTTAGGTTTTTAGTTGGTTTTGTAAAGCATATACTATGAAGATGGTAACTATCACAACCCTGTCACAAACTTATAGTTTACCACTACTAGTTTACATTTATTATTTTTCCACATTTATTATTTTTTATTGAGATGGAAGCGAAATGGCCCTAAACTCATATAACAAAAATCACATTACAACACAAAGAAAATAACTTGGCTTCAATCCATTACAATTAGAAGCCACCAAAACCCATCATTGAGAAAAACTAATAAAAATGATTTTTTTAGAGTTGTTAAAT
The DNA here is from genome assembly GCA_018584345.1 of Thuja plicata. Lineage (NCBI taxonomy): Eukaryota > Viridiplantae > Streptophyta > Pinopsida > Cupressales > Cupressaceae > Thuja > Thuja plicata. Next base: position 924,960 of record MU228109.1, read on the forward strand.
ATCCCTATTCCTATTCTAACAACATTATCATTATTGTCCTTTCTAATGTTTATCTCCTTCTGAGTAAAACACAAAATTTACTTCTTCATAATGGCATGCATCACCAGTTCCAATAAACACTAATAAAAACACCACAAAAAAAAACATGGGCTATATTTTAATGAATTCTACGAGAACCAAACCAACATAGCAGCTAATACAAAAGAAAAAATATCAACAATCATTTAAAAATAGAAATAGTCCCCTAGATCCTTGAGAGACAGTACAGATCCTTCTCCTAGTCGTCAGTATTAGAAACCATTGCTTCATCCTTGTCTTCATCTTTTTGCTTCTTCTTCTTTGTACTCTTTCTCATTCTGGTCTTTCCTATAGCCACACTAATGAAAACCTTCATTATTATGCTATTAATAAACCTACAAAGAGTAAAGATAGTAGCATAAAAATTCTATTTAGAAATAGTGGAGGTAACAAAACTCTCTAGAACACTCATTCTTTCCTAGAGGTCTTTAATTTTATCCATTATTTCATTTTCCTCTCTATCATCTAGGTTAGGGGAAGGGGACTTTTTCATCATGCAACCCTCATGAGGAGGAATAGTGGAATTGCAAACCATTTTCAAAATTTCCTCTAAATCATCCCGGTTAACACTATAGGGATTTTTCCTCTTCCACTCATCCAACTCTTCACTCTCCTTATCAAAATCATCATCATCGTCCTATGAGTTGTCCATGGAATCACTTTTGTTAGGTTCATACTCAAGGTCTATTTTAGGAACCACCTACTCTTCAAGCTATTCCCTTTAATATCTTTTTTATTTCTCAAACGACCCGACCTGCATTCTCGAGAACTCATATCATACTTTTTTTCTCAAGACATATCCACCTTCTGCTCATCCTGGGCATCATAACCCTCTCCTACCTTTTTCATCCACATCAATAAAGTTCTTTTTAGCTCCCAGTTTAGTTTTTCATATTTTTGGAGGGTTAGCCTTAGTTGTAAGGGTTTTTCTTCTGGCATGGGTAGTATCTAGAAGGGTTTCTTGAAAATATACTTCAGGATTAGTCAGAGTAGGAGTTTTGTGAATTTTCTTGCCCCTTGGATTAGGATTCAAACTCTTTGAGAGAGGGATACTACCTAAAAGTATAATTTTGATAGAATCCTAGATGGGTTATGAAAAATTTGTTGGCTCAAAGGTTGGAGATAGGTGATGCATTGACTACTGAAAGGATAATTTCCAAACACAAATTGATACCACATATAGATTAACCCCTGATGAAGGGGAGGAGATTCACCTTTGCGAATATTTTTTCTCAAGGAAGAGAAGACAAAATATGGAGCATTAATTTTATCTCCACACCTTATATATTTAAAAATGGGAAAATAGTAACCATGGAAAGTATTGAAACGACCCTCTAACATAAAATATTTCAACACATAAAGATAAACCAGAGCATAAGGAAGGGGAATGACCGAGTGGTCATTCCCATTACCATTTGACACAATCACAGGATTATCTTCCTTCTCAAAAAAAAATTTTATATAGATCCTATAGTCTCCAACACTCTTGATTTCAACCTTGTCCCAAACACACTCAAGCCCTATAGCCTCATCTATAAGCTCCAGAGAAACACAAATTTGACACTTCCAATGGCCACATTTCCTTTATTCCATTTGTTAACAAATTTAATAGAGAGTACACTATTGAAAGCCTTCATAATTTAAATGTAATTGGTGAGGAAAGCTCTCTTAAACTCATCCCATAGTTCACCATTCTGTATTAACTCCTTTTAGCCACTTGACTCCACATTCTTCAAAGGCCCAACCATGACTATAACTTCCTTGAAGCTAATCAGGGTTTTCTTCAATGTCATTCTAGTAGGTCCCCTGTAGCTGAAAAAAACAATAAAAAAGGAAAGCCTTTTTATGTCTCTTTCTATACAACTTTGGAAGCTTCTTGAAGAAGTAGATACTTTCAACTCAAATCAAACTTATGCAATTTGTGGCATTAACTTTAATAATGAACCAATTGTCTGGATTACTAAATAGATTATCTCTTGGAGATTTTAAATTAAATTTTCCCTTAACAAAGGGGATGCAAACATTATAATTATCTATTCCACCAAATTTAAAATCAAAATTCATGACCACATAATTAATACATATTCTAGATTTCCTTATCATACAATGCTTTTGATGACCCTTGCGATAAAAATCCACCTTAGCATTCATCATCTTCCCTTTTTCACACAAGTGCCTAACTTTTCATACTTGATTTTTAAATGTCATATATTAGTTATTCCTTTCATGTCTCCTTTTATAGTTAAATTAGTGACCACCTTCTTCCTACATCTTACATATTTGTTTTGCACATAGACATTATCTTGGAATTCAAACCCTCGAGATTTCTCAATTAAAATAGACATGCATTTAGACTTCTCCTCCATGCTCTACATCTTAACAGTAGTATCCCAATGTAAAATATCATGTATCATCATAAGCCAACCAATACAGCTACACACTGTCCACCAGATTCTAATCATCAATAACTTAATATTAATTTATTTCATTGGCAAGAATCTCCTTTAATATTTGATGACATTTTTCAAAGGTAATATAGCCCCAATCCAGATTATTGAGGCCCCAATTCACCATAAATTTTGTAGCTTTATTTCCCTCCCTAAGGGTATGATGGATCCTATATTGCCTAAAAGTAGCAAAAATTCTCTTACAATCCTCCATAAGACTAGCAATATACTGGAAGGACTAACAACCTTACACTATAGGTGATCCATAATCATTTTAGAATCCCCTTCCAAATTGATTCTCTCATAGTTTAGGTCTTTAAGAGGCCTTAATAATTTCCATGTTGCCATAGCTTTAACATTATTGTTAGTCCCAACTCCCATTTTTTTACCAAATCCTTTAATAAAATCCCCATTCTAGTCTTGTATAACTCCAGTGGCAGAGGGAGGGAGGAGGAGGGAGGAGGAGAGAAGGTGGGAATTCAAATTTTGAATTTTGAATCTGGAGGGAAGCTGGGAGCTGAGGGATCTGTTGAAGGATCTATGACAGAAGGTGTAGAGAATGCTCTCGTATCAGTGGAAAAAGGAGGATCTACGGTGTTTCTATCCAGTGGGGATGATGGTTTAGAAATGGGACCGGAGGCAAAAAATCCAAAAAATTAAAATGTTGGGGGAGAATCATCCCAAGGTAAGTCATGTGATCTCTCCATTAATCAGGGGAAAGGTAAATGGGTGGGTCTCTTTAGCATAAAACCCTTGGGTAAGTCCATTTTCCCCAAAGTGGATATTCTATCTAATCCACTGAAAGGCAAGATTGGTATTCAAATACCAAATCATTTAGTTGACCACACAGTCTCTATCATGGCCTCTACCCTGGTAGGAAAATTTCTGGGCCCTTAATTGAATATTGATCTAGTTAGATCCTTTTTGGACAAAAAATGGAGGCTGAAAGGTCAAGTTGATGTAGTATCCATGCCTAAAGGTTTATTCTCCTTTGTATTCTCTAATGGGGAAGACCTTTCTAAAGTTCTATGTGGGGGACCTTAGATGATGGGAAAATCTTCCCTTTCTTTGCAAAAATGGACAACGAGTCTAGACTATAATGATAAATTTTTCACTATGGCACCAGTTTGGATCTGTCTTCCTGGGATGCCATTGGAATATTGGCATGAAAATATTTTAATAGTGATTGCAGGTTCTTTTGGGGAACTTTTATCAATAGATCCTATGACTGAAGCCAATACTAGACAATTTTATGCAAGAATCTGTGTAAACATCCAATAGAATGTTGACCTTCCTTGGGTAATATCTTTGAAATCAAAACTGGGGATATGGAATCAAGAGATTGAATATGAATTGATGCCTTTTTCTTATGTTATTTGTAAGAAATATGGTCATTGGGCTAAACACTTCCCTCAGAAGACCCAAAAGGAAAAAAAGAAGGATGAGGAGAAAACAAAAGGTCAGAGAATGGAGTGGAAAAGAAAAATGGAGGAACTGAAGGTAACCCCGAACATGCTGGAAGGAAATAAGGATAAAATGGAAGAAAGTGAATCTATCCAGCAGGAGAAAAATGGGGAAGTTGTCCAAGCAATTGTGATGCAAGTTCCCAAAGATATATCAAGAAAGACAATAGAAGAAAGAGGGGAGATAATCATAGCAGAAACTAAACAAAATGAAACAAGAAAACAAGATAATGTTACTCTGTCCAAAGGAGAAGAGAAAGAAAGGTAATCTGAAGAAGAGGAGGAGCTGACAGAAATAGAAAACAACGATCAGAAGAAAAATAGAAGAAGGCAACCGACCCAATCAGGGAAAGGAAAGTTGAATCCCCAAAAGATCAGAACCAGAATAAGAAATAAAAGAAGAAGGAGGAAGAAGTAGAGGAAAAATCATGGTTAATTGTGGGCTCAAAGAAGGGATCAAACAAGAAAAGCCCAAAATTCCCTGATGGAAATCACCTTGCCTTTGAAATGAACTTAAGCTCTAGAAAGAAAGATGAGATTTCTTCAATGGGGAAATCAAATAAGAAGGTAGGAGGCCAAAATCAAGGAGTCCTAACAAGACAACAGAAAGTAGATATAGGGACTCCAAAACAAGAAAAGGGAAGAAAATCAGAGAAAACTCAAAGGGAGTAGGAAGCAAAACAGAACATTGTTGATGGAAAACAACTCACTATCCATCAGGTTTGTACCCCAATCCTTAAATGAAGATCATCTCATGGAATATTTGAGGAATCAATAGTCCTCATAAGCAAGATTTTGTTAGGAAATTAGTTAGAGATTCTAAACCTGATATTCTTTTGATTCAAGAAACTAAAATGAGTAAAGAAAAGATAGAAAGTATGAAGTTAGTTAAAAATGGGAAGTGCTTTGGTAGTAGCTCGAAAGGGGCTTCAAGAGGTTTGGCCATTTTCTAGATCCAATCTTGTTTTGACTACAAGCTTCTTAAAGAGGAAAAAAAATTCATTACTACTGATCTTAGGAGTTTAAAGGACAACTTTTCTTGGACTTTAATTAATGTTTATGCTCCAAACACCAAGACAGGAAGACTAAATCTTTGGAAGAATCTGCATGAACAGATGGAAGGTAGAAAAGACAACAACTTTCTCATTATGCGAAACTTTAATAACCCTCTTAAGCAGGAAGATAAAAAGGGTTGCAATTTAGCTCAAGTGGAAAGCAGAGTTGACTTTATGGAATTCATTATCAATGAAGGACTGTTGGATGTAGATCTGGAAGGGATCAACTATACTTGGTCTAACTAAAGGGTGGGAGAGGACCTAATTCAAGTTAAGATGGATAGGGTAGTGATTAATCTAGAATGGTATACCAAGTTCTCTTGTACCCTTTCCTCCCTTACTAGAATAGGATCAAACCATTTCCCTATTTCCTTCAATGTCACTCCGTTTACTGGAAAAAGAAATGCTCCTTCTAGATTCAAGAAAATGTGGCTAGATCATCCTAACCTGGAAAATAAAATTAGGGATTGGTGGAATATTGATGTGAAAGGAACAACTATGTTTAAAGTGGTGAAGAAACTGTCTAATGTCAAAACTAATGTTAAAAGTTGGAATAAGCATATCTATGGTGACATTTTCCAAGCCAAAATTAAAACCCAAAGTGAACTGAAAGATATTTAGGAGGAAATTCAAAGGAATGGATTATTTTAAAATTTGAGAACTCAAGAGAATGCTTCCCTTGTTGAATTTCATAATCATAGCTAAAGAGGAAACTTACTGGAGACAAATATCCAGATCTCTTTGGTTAAAAGCATGAGATAAGAGTGCCAGATTCTTCCATCTCTCTTCTCTAAAACATAAGGAAATTAATAGAATTCATTCATTGTCTAATATGAATGGAAAAATAACCAAAGAAGAAGAAAAAAGGGAAGAAATGGTGGGTTATTTTATGTCCTTACTTTCAAAAGATAAAAATCTTTATTCTAAAGACCAAAAGAATCTTCTTGTTTCTATTTCTTGCATTCTAGATCATGATGCCAATGCTCTCCTAAAATCTATACCCTCAGAGATAGAGATTAAGAAGACAGTCTTCTCTTTTGAAGGAGAGAAATCCCCTGGTCTGGACGGGTTTCAGATGTTCTTTTTCTAATAGTTCTGGAGTATTGTTGGGAAAAATGTCTCTTTAGCAGTTAAAGAATTCTTTCAAACTAAATCTATTCTCAAGGAAATTAATTCAAATTTTATTTCCCTCATTCCAAAAAAGCCTAGAGCGGATACGGTCGATGGATTTAGACCCATAATTCTTTGTAACTCCCTTTATAAAATCATTTCGAAGGTCATGACATCCAGACTTTTGAGAATCTTGCCAAATCTTATCTCTCCTCAACAAAACGAGTTTGTTCCTGGAAGACAAATTGTGGACTCAATTATGGTGGTGCATGAGAATATTCACTCCCTTCAAGCATCCAAAAAATAGGGTTTCCTAATGAAATTGGACCTGTCTAAAGCATATGACAGAGTGGATTGGTCTTTCTCATCTAAAATCCTAAGTTCCTCTGGATTTGGTAAAGATGCCATAAGAATTTTTAGGAAATTGGTTACTACAGTGTCTTCTTCAGTGCTATTAAATGGAGGTTATTCCATCTTATTCCACCCTACAAGAGGTCTTAGACAATCTGATCCCATTTCTCCTATTCTCTTTTCTATAATGGTAGAAATTCTTGGGAGATCCATCAAAAGACTGGTCTTGTCAAGTCAGATTTTTGGTCTCCAACCTTCCTCGGCTATGCATAAGTGCTCTCATGAGAAATTTTTGGATGATACTATTATGATGGGAGAGGCCTCTGTAATGGAAGGTAGGAACACGAAAAAGGCCCTAAAAAATTATACTAAAGCTTCAGGTCAATCTATTAACTGGGAGAAGAGCTTTCTTTTTTTCTGCAATACGCCTAAAGAAAGACAAAGGAAGATATCTTCAATTTTGGGTTGCAAGATAGGGAATCTTCCCTCTACCTATTTGGGTCTCCCTCTTTGCCATAAACCTAATGATTCTTTCTAGAATGGTATCCTTGACCGATTCCACAATAAGCTGGCAGGTTGGAAAGGTGCTACCCTTAGCCAAGCTGGGAAAGTGCAGCTTTTGAAATCAACTCTCTAAAATCTTTCGGTCTATGCGCTCAGTCTATTCAAAATACCTAAAAAATATGCAGACTTGATTGAAAAAATCCAAAAAATATTTCTTTGTTCTGGAGTGGAAGAGAAGAAGAGTTAATTCTTGTGGCCTTGGAGGTGGTGTGTAAACCAAAGAAGTGGGGTGGGCTTGGTATCAAAAGTATTAAAAATACAAATAAGGCATTAGTGGCTAAACAGTGCTAGAGAATATTTGAAGAGGAGAAGGAATGGAATTCCATCATCAAGAGAAAATACCATTTAACTTCTTTGGAGGAATTTCTTAGGGACCCCTCATAAATCAATGGCTCTTTCATCTGGAATAGTATCAGGAAAGGTAGGGATTTGATCAGAAAAGGGATTAGATGGAAGCTGGGAAATGGTAGGAAAATCAATTTCTAGACAGATAAATGGCTGAAGGAAGAAGCCCTTAGTGAAAAGTAGGAATGGATTCCAGTGGTTCTGGATTGTAAAGATATTGTTGGAGAGAAGGTTTTAGATTACTAGATCAATGATAAATGGGTGGACCTTACCTCCTTTGATGCTTCCCTCAACATGGTCAATAAGTTTCTTACCCCCTAGTTTGTTAGAAATAAAAAAAATGACACTTTGATATGGGGGCAAGAGGCTAATGAAAAGTTTTTTGTTTCTTCTGCTTCTGTCCTTATTTTCCTGAAGGATAATCAATCTTCTAGCTGTCAAGTATGGAATAATAAACTTATTCCCAAAATTAATATGTTCTTTTGGCTTCTTCTTCAGAAAAAAACCCTTACAATGGACAATGTTTTCAAAAGGGGTTTTAATATGCCTAACAGATGTATCCTTTGTTTCTCTGAAGCTGAAAATTGTAACCATCTAATGATTCATTGTTCTTACTCTTGTAAAGCTTGGAACTCTGTTTTCAATGCCTTCAACTTGGATTGGGTTAAACCTAATAACTTCTAGGATATGGTTAAACAATGGCACTTCCCCCTTAAGGGTAAAGATTTCAAAGATCTTTGGAAGCTTTCTCTACCCCACTTTACTTGGAGGATCTGGAAGGAAAGAAACAATAGAATATTTAGAGAAAAAAGCTCATCCTATCAAATAGTGACAAATAGTATATGTAGAAGTCTGCTGGAAAATTTCAAAAATCAGCTCTCTAGTGATGCACCCTACAAGAATTCTCTTTGTCTCACTAATATACTTATGAACTCTCAGATGTAGAAAGACAATAAATTAAACTTGAGGAAAATACTAGATGGAGTGCACCTCTGAGTGGTTGGGTCAAAGGTAATTTTGATGGGGCATCCAAAGGGAATCTAGGGAAATTTGTAGTGGGAGGTATTATAAGGGACTCTTCTTGTAATTTTTTGGGAGTTGTTGTTGCCCCGCTGGGATTTCAGACAATTCATATGGAAAAATCCATGGCTTCCCTTCATGTGGTTACGCTGGCCAAAGAAATGGGCTTTTCTAAACTATAGCTAGAGAGAGAATCTCTTAATATAATAAATAGAATTAAAGGCAATCATTAAGCTTCATGGACTATCAGCCATATCATTGAAAAAATCAAATCTATTATGTCCACTTTCAAAGATTATCATATTTCCCACATTTTCAAGGAAGGTAATACGACGGTTGATGGCTTAGCTAACATGGGTGTACAATATGATGTCATGCAATATTGGAGAGGAGAGGTGGATCTTAAAATGGAGATTTTTAGTCTTATCAGGTATGATAGGATTAACAATATTGAAGGAGTGATTAATAAACATAATTAATGATGAGGTCGTCTATAATGATGAAATGTGATGTGAGCTGTCATTTGAAGGAAATAGGATTAATGAAAAATGTGACCCTGCATGGATTATGGGTGTTAATGTGCATTTTTAATCTGAATAATCATTATAGTAAAGATTTTGAGGGTATTGCATTCCGGACCTCTAAGTATCTACATTTTTTAGAATGCGACAAGAATTATGGGGGGAGGTCTGAAGACGGAGGAGTCGATAGACTGCACCAAATGGAAACAGAAGAAGAAGGTTTGGAAAAGGTTAGAAAAGGGAGGCATATCATAGTATTTGGAGAAGCTCCATNGATTATGGGTGTTAATGTGCATTTTTAATCTGAATAATCATTATAGTAAAGATTTTGAGGGTATTGCATTCCGGACCTCTAAGTATCTACATTTTTTAGAATGCGACAAGCATTATGGGGGGAGGTCTGAAGACGGAGGAGTCGATAGACTGCACCAAATGGAAACAGAAGAAGAAGGTTTGGAAAAGGTTAGAAAAGGGAGGCATATCATAGTATTTGGAGAAGCTCCATGGCTGGGATATGGAGATAACAAAAAGATTTGTAGAGGGTTGGAAGGATGGGAAGGTTAACCTATGGGGGAAATCTTTCACTCTAACTATGAGGGTTATTTCTAAAATCATGGGCCTTTCATGCGAGGGAATGAAATTTTATAGGGATAATAAGAGGGCACGGACTCAAGCTTTCAAAATCTTTCCAAAAATAGAAGAATAGGCCCTTTTAAGAAAAGGGACAGGGGACTATGTTGATATCAAAAATATTAAGTCCCACTGGGAAAAGATTGTTATAGTGATGATCGAGTATTTTACTTTGGATGGTAGATACACCAAAATTTATAATCTACACTTTGTCCTAGCTAATCATTTTAGGCATGATAAAAAGGTTTCATTTCCTTTTTATCTCCTGAGCTCATTGCATAACAACATGATGGAGCATAGAAAGAAATCAAGTAACCCAGTGCTCCATGTTGGGTTCATTCTGTTGATCTCAGAGTCTGCTCGTAATCATGTCCTGGAGCCTATCCCCAAAAGGGTAAAAGGGAATGCGAGGCATGTTAAGAAGGAAAACAAAAACAAAGTTTGAAGAAGAGGGTTAGAACTAAAAAGAAGGAAAACCCAGAAAGGAAGGAGGAGACGGATGATGAAACCCTAGAGAATCAGGGTAACGATGAAGAGATCTAGAATGAGGAAAAGGAGGAAATGACTGTGACTAATCAGGAAGATCATGAGACTAACAACGAGATTCTAGTTAAGGAAAAATAAGTTCAGCTAAGTAAGGATATTTCTTAGACTGATGAGGAGGAAACACCTATGATAGATGAAGAGGGAAAGGGTAATGATGAAGGAAACAAAGAGATGGAAGTTGAGGGAGATGAAAAAGAGGGAGATAAAAAGGAGGAGAAAAATAATGAGGACGAGGGAAAGAAGGATCAAAATGAGTAGCCAATTTTGAAGGTTGGTAATAGAACTAAGAAGAAATAGAGAAGGGACCCCGAAGTTGTTGGTTTTGATATTGATGATAGAATTACGAAAAGACAAGAGGACTATGGGGCAAGTATGGAAGACTAGCTTAGTGAGGAGATGAAGATTATGAAGCAGAAATTGATAGAGATGGAGGAAGATATGGAACCTTTTAAGTCCAAGGTTGAGGAAATGGAGAAGAACTTGATGATTAAGGTAAATAATAGCAAGAGAGATGAGGAACTCACTTCTAGAGTTAATGCAATTATGGAAGAAAAGATGCAAGATATAAAAAATAAAATAAGCCACAATGGGCACATGGTACGTGTCATTCCCAAAGACAACAATGATGGGCTTCAAGTATCAGTTTAGAACCTAAAAGCATTATATGCTTACCTAGAAAGAAGTCTGCTAGAGAATAATACAATTACCATTAATGATAAGGTGGGAAGCTCAGGCCCAGGAATAAGAACCTGAAGTGGTCTTAAAAGAAAAATATTGGAGATCCCAAAAGAGATGCTAGAGCTGAAGGAGTCCATTGACAAAATGGAAGAAATGCAGAAGGAGGCAGAGGAAGCCTACCAAAGAACAATGTAATGTTTTTTCTTCTATTCTGGAAATTTTGCTGGAAGTTGTGCTAGAAATTGTGCTAGAAACTATGCATTTTTTTGGCAGTTCTTTTCTTTTGTGTTTTTGGCTTGGGTGTTTGTTGGGGTCCTACCTTTTTTTCATTGTAGGCTATCTATGTTTGTATTGGTCTTATGATTCTTATCTCTAGTATTCTTTTGTAAAAGGTTTCAGGGTCCTTTCAAAACCTATTTTTACCTTAATCAAAAACTCCTCCAGCAACAGAGATGCCTAGATTTCCTTTAGCACAAAAATCCACATTACATTTCTCCCATCCATCCTAAAGAGGAACCCAAAAAGTTAACCTTCTTTCCCAAATACTTCTCCAATCAATACTAAGGAGGTCCTAATGACTATTCTAGTTTTGTTTAATTCTCAACTCATGAAAAGTATGTAGCACTTTCCCTTTCCCAAAAGACCAAGCATTGAGGTTTTATATAACTTTCTTGTTTATGGTTTGGAATTGAGTTGAACTAGTTCTAGCATGGTCCCTAAATATCCTATTATTTATCTCCTTCCAAAAATTTGAGGTCATGATAGGGAGATTTTGAGCCCATAAATTCTTGAGTATAGGATGATTTAGAGGGATGAAACTCCAATGATCCATCAATAAATTCATAGTTATGGCAATTATCCACACCACACTTATGGATGATATAAAAAATTTCCATACTTCAATAGGAAAGGGGAAATGGATAAAAATATGATCAATAAATTCGCAATCACCTTGACAAAGAACACATCTATTAATAAAATGGAACCCACGCCTAATAATATTGTCCAAAGTAAGAATCCTTCCATGAGCCACTATCCACTAGAAATAATTAATTTTGTGATGGAATGGAAAGGTTGATGGACTGATAAGAAAGATAAGAGACACACAAATTTGGACTACCAATGAACTACCCTTCCAAGTGCAAACTAATTCCAAGAGACTCAATTCACCCAAGGTTACTCGAGGTGCAAACCAATGATATATTTGGTGTATTTGGAAGGTATCAGGGTATATTAAAGTGGTTTTAAAGTTCCAGACCCAACCCAACACTCCTAGCCCTTGGTTTTACTCCCAACTGCCAATAGGCCTAATAGCCTTCCTTGTAGCCCTGCAGCGAGAGTAATTTGCAGTTAACTTTGAAATTTCCCAAAGGACTAAAAAAATAAATTACATATTCTGATACCCTTTATCCTCTTACATAAAATAATAAAGGGGTTCTATGGACTCCTTTGGACCATATATGACTTTCCTCACACTATGGCCTTAAAAATGCATAAAAAGACCCCAAATTACAAAGAAACTATATGATAAATATACTCCCAATGGCTCAACTCTTGGGAAGAAACATTAAATGAATCAAAACCCATAAATAGAAAATGAATTAGACCCAAACCTTCATTAGCATCAAAATCCCCAAATTCACTCCTTTCAAACCCTTAATACTAAGGCTTCCTCAATGTCTTGTCTCCAATCACTTCCAGACATAACCAGTAGTTGATTAACCAATAAAATTCCAATATAAGACAACCCACATCATAAAAGATACCCCATTTTTGGATGGATCATTGGCTGCTACACTTGTGCCATCAATTTCACTTGAAACCCTTCTACAAATCAACTTGTGATCACTTCAATCCTCAAATCTCTACAAGAATCAGTATTAGAACTTATGGTACATGGTTAGTATCTTCCTTCCATGGATTCTAGGCCTTTTTTTCCATGGAAAGGATCTAGGTTTGCAAAACTAACTACAAAATGGATAGAAACTTTACAAAATCTAAACTTTAACTTGCTGGAAATGATAGTACTGTCATAGAAAATGACTTTCAAAGCATTGGAATGGAAGTCAAAATGATCTTATATATATTAATATTCCATCATCAACCCAAAAATTAAATTAATAAGTATTCAAACCATCCAAAATGCCTAGAACATCAAAGTTTCAGATTTAAACTTGTCTTTTATTGATATTGTTGTTGCAGTCTGTACACTCCAGCCACCATATGGAAACAATAAAGTCTCAATTACAAATAGGCATCCAAATATTAACTTCCCCAACCTCTTTGAATTGTTTTGAGGGATTAGTTAAGTTTTTAGATGGTAAAAACCTCATTTCCCTCCTAAATGGCTATTAGTCATTACTTTTCAAATATTTAAATTTTTAAACTTTAAAAATGCTTTTAAACCTTTGTAATTTGAAAACTAAGAACTCCAAAGGATTATAAATACCTAGGAGACTTATTTAAAGCCAAACTTAAACCCCTAGAACCTCCTACACACATTGGGACACTAATGGTCCAAATTACATTCTTTTAATCCTTTCAAGGATATAATTTATTTTTAATATGCAAATGCCATTTCATGGCATCAAACCATTATAGGAGCCAATACATTATAGTTAATATGATGTGTATCATTGAGGATCCCCTTGGACCTCTGACTACCATTGAGTGCCCCCCATTCCTTCATATTCCTCCTGGTTTGGTTCATGGTCTTTATGTGGGACCTTGGTGCTCCTGCACCATTTTGGGAATAAGATTGGGAAACCAGATACGTCTCTAGAAATTAACATTTTCTTCCTTCCTCTCCATAGCCTAGTAAGATGAGCTAACAGAGAAGGAACCTGGCAATTTTTATCTCCATATTCACCTATCTTCACTAGATTGGAAGAAGAAAGTACAATCTAGAAGAACCAAACATAAACCTCTTAGGTTTCCTTGAAATTATTTAATGATATAAGGGGAAAGATCAATACAATGTTGCATGTCTTGTGAAATTAACCCAACTATCTTTCCCCTCCATCCAAGAAATATTATTTTCCACCTGAGGACCATGTTTATTAGTTTGCAATATTTTTGACATGCATATGATTTGTTTATTATTAGATAACAATAAACTAATAAAATAAAATGGGTAGTAGAAACAATGATTAGAATATATCTCACATGAAAAATAACTAACTCCACTTCAAAGGAATAAGACTCTCTCTCTCTCTCTCTCTCTCTCTCTCTCTCTCTCTCTCTCTCTCTCTCTCTCTCTCATGCACCACATGTACAACTAACTCAAACATAAACACCAATTTGGAAAATTAAACACCTTTTCTTACTCAGCGTTAGCTCCACCAAATAAGAATTACTTAAAATTTGATAGAAAATAATAATTCAAAATAAAAAATTAACTCCACACATCTCTAGGTCATCTCTCTCCTAATTTATGCAATCAGTGATAAAAAAAGGTGATTATTTAAAAGAGTGATTTAAGAAATCATGAAGGAACCACCCATGCAATGTACATGGCCATGAATCAATTCCAAGGGATCAGTAGGTTGGTTACACTATCAAATAAATCTCTAGATCCTCCTTTACTGCCATCTCCATCCCTTCAATTTTTTGCTCTCTCTAGCACTAGCTCATAGTGGTATCAATAGTATCAAGCACTGCACTCCAAGGAAAATGCCAGAAAAGTTTGGATTCCTTCAAAACTTTCCTTCATTAAATTTAAACATTCTTCTTAGTGAATACTTTTTTATTATGTCTATCTCTCCTATTTTCTCTTTAATGAGATACAATCATTTCTTTATGCCATGAAATTTTTTAAATGCTTATCTCCTTTTCTTCTATCATTTGTATGAGGTAGTGTTTTGGCCTTTGTAGGAACTTATCTTCAATTCTCAAGGTGGCTGGGAGGTTCCTCATTCTTGTGTTGGGAAAAATGGCTAGTTTTTTGTATTCTATTGTTATGTACAAGTTTGAGTCTTTATTGTGCCCTTTTTTATTTCTATTAGGTTAGCATGGTGGTTTCCTTGCAAGTGTATTTATGTTTTGATACTCTTCTAATTTATATTCTTAAAGTTTAATACATTTATTTTATTGGCCTTTTCTACTCTATTTAGAATGGAGAAAAAAAAGACATTTTGTTGCTCTCATGGAAATAGATCAAACAGAATAGCTTCACTCCATAATAATTTCATATCATATTTATATTCCATGTTGGAAATATATGTTTAGTTTTCTTTGGTCATTGATGTCAAACATTGTGTTAAATAATTTTCTTATCCTAAAATTCTAATGGGATTCTATGGAGGCTAAACCACGTTGGGATAGGACCAAAGAGATGAGAGAGATGATCAAAGACAATCCTCTATTTTCAATGTAGTATGTTCTATTTACCAAAAAATGAGGGGCTAGAAGAAAGTGTTTGAATACATTCCTCATACTTTGAGGAGAAACAAAATACCCCCATTTTCAATGGACTAATCTATCGAAGGGTCTAGAATCTTGTTGCACATTCCCAAGCCAAAAGGATAAATAGAGACACCTGAAAAAGTGACAAAGTGACCTTTATTGAAGGGACTATTCAAAGACTTAAAGGGAAATTTTCTTGATAAAACATGCTTAAAAGAAAAGGACCAACTTACCTTGAAATTATAACCCACTACCTTGGAAAATGATTCATAATTCCTCTCTATAGAAAAAGGCACAGGGTCAATGTGGAACTCCTTAATGATATATGGAAATAAGATTGGACCATCTGCATGTCAATCCTAGAGTCTGGGGAAATGATGCAATCTAGAGGATGTTCCCATAGCTATGAAACCTGCTCTTTCTCTAGTGATTCATGTAAGTTATTTCTTCCTCCAAGGGATTCCCACTCACCACTTCTAGTAGAGCAAATTTCAAATTTTCCTTTACCAGCATGCATAATATTTAGTTATCTTCCATGTATAGCTATTTTTCAAGCACATAGTATAACGATAGTTTCAATAAATTAATTTAGTGAGTTGTCCATGTGTATTTGGATGGTTAATTTTTGTGAAGTTTATATTAACTGAAGATTGATGTATTGTTCTTGAAATAGGTTATACATGAGAATGAGTAATTGAGGGATTTGTATGTAGATCTATTTTTGAATGAAAATTTTATATAATGATTGCTTCCTACTCTTTAATGGAGCTAGAATAAATATCTTTGTAAGCTTGAGAATGACCTTGATCTAGTCACGGTGTAATCCATGAATTTAAATGAAGTCATTTCTTATATGTGAAAATATTCTATATTTATTTAGCATTGTATCATTTTCTTTTTTAGTTATTGAATCTATCTTAAGATCTATAGATTCAAAGTGTTGATTGATTTTTTTTTCATTTGCAAAGAAAATAAAAGTTGATAGAAAATTATGCATTGGAGTATAGTATAATTGATTTAGTTAACCTAGTATAATTTGTTTAGAGGTTCTAGGATAGGAAATGAAACAAAATGGACTTTGGAACTCTCCCAATCAAGCTTTTGTAAAGATATGCACATTCTCCTCTTTGAAGGTGTAGACAATCTAGAATAGTACTTTCTGTCATATTTAAAATTGTATTAGCATTTGATTCCCTTAGTGATTCTTTTTGTAGGCCATCTAACAAGATAAAGACAATAAATAAGACCAACATAAATGCAAAACTTATAAGACAAATCAGAGAAATGACTCCTGACCACATGGGTTTCCCTACAGCAATAACACTTTATAATATAGATTAGAATCAAAGGTTTTCCATAATTGAAACCATTGCTCAAGATTACGATCTTTGTAACAATAAATAAAGATATATTCTTTAGGATTATTATGAGATTTATACTTATGTTCACCAACTCCAAGATTTCTTACTTTTGGAGAATCACAATAGACTTATTGTATCATCTTAAAATGGAAGCACTTCTATTTTGATAGGTTTAGCACCCTCATTTAGTATGTCTGCATGTTAGATTTGCATATGTGCTTGATTATACATGTGTAGGTGAAATTAGGGTTAGGATCTTGTGGATCCTCCTAGATTTCCCTCTCCATGACTCTTCTCTCTAGGTAGGACCTATGTATTGGTCCTCTTGGGCCTCATCCTACTCTCTCTCTCTAGGCCTCTAGGCCTTATTAACACTCTGGCACATTCCCCTACCTTCCTAGCTCCCCGGCTGACCTGGGAACCTCTCAACAACTTCCTGGTGACCTGCGTGAAACCTCA
>MU228109.1:941997-958947 GCA_018584345.1 Thuja plicata
AGGGTCAAGGTCAACCCTGACCTAGGTCAGGGTCGAGGTCGACCCTGACCTATGCCAAGTTTGAAGTCAACCTTGACCTAGGTCAGGGTCGAGGTCGACCTTGACCTGGGTCAAGGGCGAGGTCGACCTAGACCTTTGTCGGGTGTTGGTCCCCGCTTTCAAATCTGGAGCTTATCGGGGTCCAGAACTTAAAATAGGTCCCCGGGTTCAGATGCAAAAGTTTTTTCTCTGATATTTGAATAATATGTTCCCTCCTTAGTTGTTAATTGTGATTGGACTATTATTCAAGGTAAAATCTTAATTTGGATCTCTTGCATTGCCCTAGGAGGCCTATGTTGAGATCTCTATATAAACACTCTCTTTTGCCTTCATTTGATCATGAAATGAAATTAGGAGATGACATGATGAAATGATTATGCAAAAAAGAAAGAGGATGATATAGAAGGACAAGCAAGGAGGACATATCATCATCTTCAATCAAGCATTTTGAGGACAAGCTATGGTGGATCTTCATTGAACCAAGAAGGCTCTCTCTTTAGATCTACTATTCACAACATTCAAGAATTCAAAGGACATTATCATGGGGTAACAATTACAGATTGTGAGTTAATAGGAATAATTTAGCCTTGGAGGCTTTGTATGCTTTCTTTGTCATATTCAAATCTATGCATTGCTTTCTCATTTCCACATTATGTTAGGATTGTTAATCTAGAAGATTAGATCTTGATATTACATGTTTAAAGACTCTTTTCAAAAAGAGAAATACACACACACTATACATTCTATATTTGGCTATTCATGGAGGTGGACATCACCAAAACGGGGGTTTGACTAAGGCAAAACCCTATATAGCCACCCCAAAACCCCTCTTTTCAGATATTTGCAAGTGTTGTTTTCGGGAGTTACAGGTGCAAAACAACAGATTTGAGACCAGATCTGGATACCCTTTTCAGCAAACTACCAAGATCCACAAATAGATTTTACGTTGACACTATGTAGGTTAGGGTCGACATTATTGGGTTAGGGGTGACATTTGTGGGTCAAGTTTGACCTTTTTCATAAGACGACATTGGAACGGAAAAATATTTATGGGTTTTGTTCATCTCTGCATTCTGGTTTGGGATCAACTATCAGATTTTCTAGAAACTCAATAGAGACCTCAGAAAACAAGTTTTTCTAGATCTGCTATATTTTGAGGTAGGCATCTTATCCCTCTATTCTTTACATGTTCTTTTCAATCCTTTTATCATAATAATTAAGTGTAAAAAAACTAAGTTTTTCCTTAGGATCTCTCTCTATTATCTCATTATGCAAATCTTATTTAAGAAATCCTTTATGAGCCAAATTTAGACATTACATTTTGGTTAACCCGCGATAGACAACTCTTTCTTTTCCTTGGTGTTAGATTTACATTTCACATTAGATCTTGCATGCATATAGAATTAGACTTTCTTTTATGGTCTTGCATTTATATTTCAAAATTCATAAAAATCACAAAATTACTTTAAAAATACAAAATCATTTACATTTTTTCATGCTTGTAGAGTTTCCTTGTGTCCAACATGTATGATTTTTGTTTTAAATACTTTGATGAGGATTTTTTTGTACAAAAGGATAGATCCCTTAATAGGGTACATAGAAGTTATAATGAAAATGGTTCGAATGAGATCCCCATGGATCCTATTCCTATTTCATCCTCCTCCACAACCTCTTCAATTGACCTTTACCATAGAGTGTATGCATGGTTACCTTCATATTCCTCTTTTTGCAACATCGAGACACCTAAAATGATATTTCCTAAACCTTTGATGATGGTAAAAGGATGTCCTCAAATAACTATTAAGGGTAAACCCAAAGATCCCTTGGATTTCTTTGATAACACAAATTTTGTTTCGCATGCTTATCGCACATGAAATAATCCTCAACCTACTGTCCCAACAACTTTACCTCCTTCTCAACCCATGCTTCCTCAAGCACCTAGGTTACCTTCTTCCTTTAAGGAATATGACTTAGTGGAACAATTACGTGCTACTCCAGCTAAGATATCTTTATGGGAATTACTTCAAACTTCTCCTACATATCATGAGGCATTGCAAAAATCTTTATCTACTCTCCCTACTATGCCTCCTAATCAAGAGAACATTAATTCATTTTTGGAGTGCATGCATACTATGCCTTCTATACCTCCTATTGTATTTTTCGATAATGATTTACCTACTGTTGAGGTGCAGAATCAATATGATGCTCTTATGGTTGATGTCTCTATTGATCAGAGTATCATTCGCAGAACATTGATTGATAATGGATATGGGCTTAATGTTTGTAGCATGGATATGCTTAGGGCGATTAAGGCCGATCTTAAAACTATTCAATCGAATAATATTCCTATTTTTGGATTTGATAATATTGCAAATAAAACTTTGGGTATTATTACACTACCTATTAAAGTTGGTAATGTGCTTCTTTATACTCCTATCCATGTTATGCCTGGACCACTTAATTATAACCTTCTATTAGGAAGACCCTGGCTACATAGTATGCATGCAGTTCCTTCTACTCTCCATTGCAAGGTTAGGTTCATTTATAACAATCTAATATACACACTACATGCAGATGATGCACCAAATCCTTGCCTGAATGTAGAATATGCTAAGATACCTGAGCCTATAGAACCAGTTAAAAAACCTGAACAACCACCTGAGGTTAAACAAGATGAGATTACATATTCTTCCCTAACGGAAGATGATTGGGGAACATTGGAATTTAATACTACTTTTATAGGAGAATAAAAAGTATCAGATTTGGAATTGATGAAAGAACAAACCAAGTTTGAAAAAAAAGTTTTTATTCCTTCTCCACTTTCTGAGGAGTTAAAAAGTAACTTTGTTGCTACTTCTCATGATGAAACAATCGAGACAATAAAACTAGATTGCTATGACATTGTGACATATGCCACTCCTTTAACTCAATCTGATATGGCCGAAAAATATGGTTTTGGTTATCATTTACTCAAGAAATCAAGATTTAATGGGAAAGGTTGTGGTAAGTATGAACAAGGTATACAAGTACCCCTGGATAACGAAGGTTGTGATTATACTTATGGGTTAGGATTCAATCCTTATAGGCAACCATTGGCTTTTCCTCTTAATTTTAATCATATTTGTGGTGGAAATTTTAAATTGGTTAATATGCTTCTCCTTGACATGGATCAAAATCCTAGGTTGGACATCTTTCCTGAGGATGAAACCCTCATTGATTTTTTAGGAGCTTATGAAGATTTGCCTACATTTCATCATAAAAGGAGGAAGTAGCATTTCCTGAATAGTGAAGCCTATTTTGAAGAACATGAGGAATCAAATATTTCCCCTTTGCCAATAGATTCCCCCATACAAAGTAATTTATTAATATCTAAGACCATTGACATTCAAGTGGACAAGAATGATATTGAAAGGACAATCAAAATTGGGAAGTGTTTGAGTCAAGATGAGCATGATCAATTGGTTTCTCTCTTGCTTGAATATAAGGATATTTTTGCTTGGACATATTTGAATATGCCAAGAATAGACCCCAAAATTTTCACTCATAATATTGTCCTTAAACCCAATGCTAAACCTGTGAAACAAAAGATTTGCAAGATGAATCCTAGCATCGCTTTACTAGTAAAAGCTGAAATTGAAAAATTACTAGGTGCAGGATTCATCCGCTCTATTGATTATTCTGAATGGATTTAAAATATTGTGGTTGTTTCTAAGGGAGGAAATAAAATAAGAATGTGCACTGATTTTCGAGACCTAAATAAAGCATCCTTAAGAGATGACTTCCCACTACATAATATTGACATGATTGTGGATTCAACAACAGGTCATGCATTATTGTCTTTTATGGATAGATTTTTGGGTTATAATCAAATCTTTATTCCTTTTGAGGATCAACTTAAGACCACCTTTGTTACACCTTGGGGGACATTCTATTGGGTCATGATGCCTTTTGGATTAAGAAATGTGGAAGCTACTTATCAACGCGCCATGACTTTGATTTTTCATGATTACATTCATAAGATTTTGGAAGATTATGTGGATGATATCTTGGCAAAGTATATACAAAGAGAAGATCATGTGTTCATTTTAAAACAAATATTTGAAAGAATTAGGAATTACAACATGAGGTTAAATCCTAAGAAATGTGCTTTTGTAGTTGATTCTGGAAAATTATTAGGATCTATTATCTCTAAGCGAGGCATAGAAGTTGATATTGAGAAGATTGATGCTATTGTTAACATGCCTCCTCCTAATAATATTTCTCAATTGCACAGTTTAAAAGGTAAAATACAATCTATTCGTCTCTTTGTTTCTAACCTAGCCGATAGGACTATTCCTTTTACTTCTTTACTCAAAAAAGATACTACTTTTTCTTGGAACCAGGAATGCAAGAAGTCTTTTGAGAAATTTAAAGAATATCTAGCTAATCCTTCTATCCTACGACCTGCTCAATTCAATAAACCCTTTTATCTATATACTTTTGCCACTTCCAATGTTGTGAGTGCATTATTGGGTCAACATGATAGTGACATAAAGGAAAGACCAGTATACTATATTAGTTGGACCTTGTTGGATTATGAAACATGATATACTCAACTCGAACGACAATGCTTGGCTTTAGTTTATGCTTGTCAAAAAATCTGGCATTATTTACTCAATGTTGAAGTCAATGTGATTGTTAAATTCAATCCTTTAAAACACCTTTTCTCAAAAACTGATCTCTCTGATTGATTGGCAAAATGGGTGATGTTGCTCACAGGATTTGATCTCAATTTCATCCTTCAAAAGTCAATTAAAGGAAAAGATTTAACTGATTATTTAGCTGAAGCTCCTTGTCCTCATTCTAATACAATTGTTACCTCAGTATAATTCCCCGATGAGCATATATTTGCAATCTAACAAGATGATACTTGGGATTTATATTTTGATGGCTCTAGATGCAAGACAGGTTCTGGGGTGGGCATCATCTTGATCCCTCCTACAAAAGAGCCAATCCCTATGTCATATAAATTAAATTTTCCTTGTACTAACAACATTGTGGAGTATGAAGCTCTTATAGCTGGTTTACGAGAAGCTTTATCTCTTCATTTTAAAAACTTAGAAATTTATGGGGACTCGCAATTAATTGTGGAACAAATCAAAGGAGGATATCAAACTAAGAATGATAAGATGGCACAATATTGAGATTTGGCTCTGGATACTCTGTCACAATTCTCTTCTTACACAATTCAAACCTTACCTAGGAAAGATAATCGACATGCAGACGCCATGGAAAGCGCGACTTCTTTGGTTTGTCTTGAGAATAACAATGAGGATTTTCAATTCACTATACACACTCTTAAATTCCCTACAATTTCTGATAAGGTTACTGTTGATTTTTGTATTTTGCATTTATATGAATGGTATTCACATATCTTTCATTTTTTGAAAGATAATACATTTCCAAAATCGACAACAAGGAACACACGTAATCATATTAAAAAGCTTGCAGCCTGCTATATCATTTTAGGGGAAACACTTTACAAACGTTCTTACAATGGTTTACTATTAAGATATCTTAACAAAACCAAAGTACCTATAGCTTTAGCAGAAGCTCACTCTGGTTCTTATGGAGGACATTTTGGTGGGAAATCTTTAGTTAATAAACTCCTTAGAATGGGATACTATTGGAAAACAATGGAACAAGATTCCTTTACATTTGTCAAAAAGTGTCCTCAGTGTCAACAACATGGTAATCTAATTCATGCTCCTGCTTGTGAGATTCGTAATCAAGTTTCTTTGTGGCCTTTTAGCATTTGGGGTTTTGACCTTATTGGAAAAATCTCACCAGCCTCTTCTCAAGGACATACGTACATTATCATGGCTATGGATTACTTTACAAAATGGGTAGAAGATATCCCTCTTCATTATACTACTACATATGTTATCTGTGATTTCATCCTT
This sequence comes from Thuja plicata, assembly GCA_018584345.1. Lineage (NCBI taxonomy): Eukaryota > Viridiplantae > Streptophyta > Pinopsida > Cupressales > Cupressaceae > Thuja > Thuja plicata. The sequence continues at coordinate 947,979 of MU228109.1, forward strand.
AACCACATTATAGCACGATTCGGTATTCCTTCAACGATAGTTTCAGATAATGGTACATCTTTTAAGAATAAAGAAGTCATGAAATTCATGGAGAAATATCATATATAACATAGATTTTCTACTCCCTACTACCCTCAATCTAATGGTCAAGATGAAGCATCGAATAAGGTTATTGAACAAATATTAAAGAAAATAGTCAACAAACATGCGAAAGATTGGCATACACAACTTACTTATGCCTTGTGGGCTTATTAGACTAGTGTTCGTATGGCCACTGGCACTTTGCCTTATAATCTTGTTTATGGGACTGATGCTATCATGCCTTTGGAATTAGAAATACCATCCTTGTGTGTTTCATTTCATGGGATCATTGAGAAAGATACTTTCTCGGAGCAACGATTAAAAGAATTAGAAATGTTAGATGAACAATGAATAAATTCTTTGGAACACACTAAGGCCTATCATAAATCACTCCAAAAACAATATAATCACAAAGTGATTGAACGATCATTCTTGGTAGGTGATTTAGTCTTATATGAGAACCAAAGAAATGTGAATGCTTTACCTGGTGAGAAAGGAAAATTTAGTCCAAATTGGCTTGGACCCTTTGTGGTAATTGAGGATTTTACTTTAGGTGCTTATAAAATTGCTGATATGAGTGGCGTTGCCCTTAAGGAACCTATTAATATCTTGCATCTCAAACATTATTATCCCTAAATCATCATTTCTTTCTTTATGTGTGTATGTGTTCCTTATAGAATAATTATTTTATAAGTTATGTAACTTAGAATGCATTCATACATATTTTCCTTTCCTCTTTCTTTTTAAGTTTTGTGCATTGATGAAAGTAAAAAGTAATCAACCATAGAACTAATTGTTCCAAAAATAGAGTTTTCTTCATAAATAAATTTTTTTTTGAGTCCAGTACATATGTGGCACAAGATGCCATATCTATCAATCTCTATCCCGATGCTCTAAAGGTTGGTGGCTCCCAGTTCTCTCAGATCTGTGGTATGAGGCTGAGGATCTCAGAATGGTAGTCCATGTGTGACTCCTCGATATGCTCAGCTCTTGGATCCTCTCATGGGCTCTCCGCATGTCAGCCATCAGTTTCTCTTCTCTTTCCTTGCATAACCTCAACTCCTACTATGCAAATAGGAAGATATTTGCATGTCTTCTAGGATCCCTTTGTCCTATAAGGGACTCTCTCTTGCTAGATGGCAGTCGATAGGATATACATGTATCCTTCAGAACCTCAGATACAAAACTCCTCCACTCCACTACACTCCCTGCAAAATTCAAATGTAAAACTTATTTAATTTCTTCTTCTAAACAAAATCTTTATTCAAAACATTCTAAAGTTGTATCATACCTGGATCTCTTGCCTAGGTATCACTAAAGGATCTAGATGGTGGGGGCATGGAGTGACTACTCTCTCCTAACTCACTCTACCTAGGCCTTGGTGGTGGTGTCTCTATTTTCACTCGAGGAGGTCACTGTGATCTCAAGGGAGTAACATAAATTGGTTGATCACCGGTCCCTATGTTGTGGCCTGGGGGCATCTCCAATGCTCTTTCCTCTGCTCTCTCCTCCTCTATAGGATCTTCCCCAAGGGGAGGCTCCTCCTCATCTCTCTGATCCTCCTCCTCTCCTACTGGTATGTCATCTCCTTGGTGATTCCTATCTGAAGGACCTAGATCACCTATGGGGTAGTCATTGGGGAATATAGGATGGGTCACCTGTAAACTCCAGTATCTGATATACTCTCTACTAACACTTACATAGGATAGCTTAGGGGCTACCTCTATATCCTTGGTCTCATCTGTCTCACTATCCACAATATCAGCTACTATCTGTCGATGTATGGCACCGGGTCTCTGATAGTATCTTGTCGAATATGCATACTGAGGTACTGTATGAAGGACCCCCTATATCAAGCCAAACTGTCTCATCACCCTATCATAGTAATACGACATCATGACATGATTGGTAGGACGTTCTAGCAGCTTACACTACTATGAGTGTCTCAATTGATGTCGGGTATCTGGCCACTCTACCATCTCGCAATAAGGTCTCCATATCATATCTATACCTGGTATACGGTCAAAGCATACCCTCCAAAAGAGGATATCTCTATGCTGCCAGACAACTGCTAGCGGATATGCAAAGGCTCTCAGTGTACTTGCATTTATCATTGTAGGAGTACCCTGTGGTTGTGTACATGTGTAATGCTCAAACATCCAAACTTGTAGCAGGGTGCACACCATAAGACTTTCCTGTTGGTATCTCACCAACTGACTTAGCTCGTGATAAAGATGAGCCAACATGCTGCGGCCCCATGAGATAGTGACCCTATCGCTCTCCATCTTGTGTATGAGATGAGTGAATGGTGCTAAAAATAGTGTAACCTTTGTGTTGGGCACTACAACCAAAGCAGGTATACATAGAATCACTCTCTGTACCAAAGGTGTAAGACTTGCTAGTATGGCTGCCAAAGATATCTGATCTGATCGGGTCCTCAACTGTGGTACCCATCCCAAACAATACTCCATATCTACAAAAACCTAAGGCAGACCCCATGGTACTCTTGATCTAACAGGCTCACCTCAGACCAGAAGTCGTAGGATCCTGTACACATCCTCCAGTGTGACTGTGATCTCTCCTGACGGAAGATGGAACGAACATGTATCCTGATCCCATCTCTCTATCATGGCTGATATCATGGACTAATGGAACCTCAACTATGGTAGAACTGCTACCTAGTACAATCTTACATCTCTCAATAACTATATCTCCTCCTGATGTAGCTCGGTGACACTCTCTCTGACAGATAATAGTAACCCTTTGAAGAGATGCTCTCAAAGACAGACTGGATCCTACGAGCACAAACATGAATCATATCAGTACTTCTGCATCAAACATCTTTTGTACCCACCTGACCTGGTCAAGGTTAACCTTTTTGGGTGAAGGTCAACCCTTATGGGTCAGGGTCGACCTTTATGGGTTAGGTCCAACCTTTATGGGTTAGGGCCAACCTTTATGGGTCAGGGTTGACCTGCCCCAAAAAAGGATAGAACCTCCCCAGTCAGGGTCGACCTTAATGGGTCAAGGTCAACCTTACTAGGTCAGGGTCAACCTTATTGGGTTAGGGTCAACCTTCCCTATAAAAACATCAAATTTTCAATCACAGGCACTAGAAATGGGAACTTACCTCAGGCAGTGGCTGTCTATTGCCTAGGCGCTCCCTCAAAACCTCCATGCGGCTCACTCGAAACTCCTCTCACTTCGGTATCCTATCTCTATTCCCAAACTCTGCAAATGGTAAGAATGATGTGATAAGTGTCTCTTTCTCTTATTTATAGGAAGTAAATTAGGGTTTTACTAGGGTTTCATTTGAAGTTATGTAGGTTAAATTCAAATTTTCCCTTTATGTGCATTTAGATAGACATCTATTCTTTTCATCATAACTTGAGTTCGGTAGCTCTATTTTTATTTTTGTCAGAGGCATTGGAATCATGATTTAGATACCTAACCTCTTAAATTGGATTAGGAAGGTTTAGGACAATTATAACTTGTTTAGGAAAGGACTTTTTCAACAAATTACATATTAAGTGTATAGAAATCACGTTATCACCCTGTTTCACCTTCCATGAATTAGTAAGCCGAATCAAGGGGGGCATAAGGGGCTCTATATAATTCTCAAGATCATCATAGTAATAATTTGGTAGTCTTTGAATTTGCATTAACCTTGTGTGCTGCAGGTTGCAGATATTAATGGTTTCTTGCTGGATCTTCGCATTGAGGACTTGGCTATATCTTTTTTATACTTTATGATGTTTTCTTACTTTAGCTTGCATATTCACATAGTATCATATCTAAGATAAAGTGGGGACTAAATTTATCATCTTAAAATGGAATCACTTACATTTTGATAGGTTTAGCGACCTCATTTAGCATGTCTGCATATTAGATTTGTATCTGTGCTTGATTATACATGTGTAGGTGAAATTAGGGTTAGGATCTTGTGGATCCTCCTAGATTTCCCTCTCCATGAATCTTCTCTCTAGGTAGGACCTATGTATTGGTCCTCCTAGACCTCATCCTACTCTCTCTGGGCCTCTAGACCTTCTTAACACTCTGGCACATTCCCCCACCTTCCTAGGTCCCCAGCTGACCTAGGAACCTCTCAGCAACTTCTTGGTGACCTGCCTGAAACCTCAGGTTAGGGTCAAGGTTGAACCTGACCTAGGTCAAGGTCAAGGTAAGCCTTGACCTAGGTTAGGGTTGAGGTCAACCTTTACCTAGGTCAAGGGTGAGGTCGACATAGACCTCTATCGGGTGTTGGTCCCCACTTTCAAATCTAGAGCTTATCGGGGTCTGGAACTTAAAATAGGTCCCTGGGTTCGGATGCAAAAGTGTTTTCTCTGATATTTGAATTAATATGTTCCCTCCTTAGTTGGTAATTGTGATTGTACCATGATTCAAGGTAAAATCTAAATTTGGATCTCTTGCATTGCCCTATGAGGCTTATGTTGAGATCTCTATATAAACACTCTCTTTTGCCTTCATTTGATCATGAAATGAAATCGGGAGATGACATGATGAAATTATCATGCAAACAAGCAAGAGGATGATATAGAAGGACAAGAAAGGAGGACATATCATCATCTTCAATCAATCATTTTGAGGACAAGCTATGGTGGATCTTCATTGAACCAACAAGGCTCTCTCTTTAGATCTACAATTCACAACATTCAAGCATTCAAAGGACATTATCATGGGGTAGCAATTACGGATTGTGAGTTGATAGGAATAATTTAGCCTTGGGGGCTTGGTATGCTTTCTTTTTCATATTCAAATCTATGCATTGCTTTCTCATTTCCATGTTATGTTAGGATTGTTAATCTAGAAGATTAGATCTTGATATTACATGTTTAAAGACTCTTTTCAAAAAGAGCAATATCCACACACACTATACATTCTATATTCGGCTATTCATGGAGGTGGAGATCACCAAAATGGGGGTTTGACTAAGGAAAAACCCTATATAGCCATCCCAAAACCCCTCTTTTCAGATATTTGCAGGTGTTATTTTTGGGATTCATAGGTGTAGAACATTAGATTTGAGACCAGATCTAGATACCCTTTTCAGCAAACTACCGAGATCCACATACAGATTTTCTGTCGACAGTGTGCAGGTCAGGGTCAACATTATTGGGTCGGGGATGACATTTATGGGTCAAGGTTAACCTTTTTCATAAGATGACATCATAACAGAAAAATATTTTTGGGTTTTGTTCATCTCTGTGTTCTGGTTCGGGATCAACTATCAGACTTTCCAAAAACTCAATACAGACATCAGAAAATAAGTTTTTCTAGATCTGCTATATTTTGAGGTAGGCATCTTATCCCTCTATTCTTTACATGCTCTTTTCAATCCTTTTATCATAATAATTAAGTGTAAAAAAACTAAGTTTGGCCTTAGGATCTCCCTTTATTATCTCATTATGCAAATCTTATTTAAGAAATCCTTTAGGAGCCAAATTTAGACATTACACTAATCAATAAATTGTGGTATTCTATCAAGCCATTAAGTGCAACACCTACGAGGTATTGGAGAAGATGAAAATATTAGTGCAAAAATTATTATTTTGTGACATTATAAATTTCTTCAAAAAAAATTTGAGACCAATAATATGCCAAGAAGATTATGTTTACTTTAATTTGTATTTGTTTTTTAATCTTCACAATGAAAATTGGAACGAGCATAAACTAGTGCATGATTCGCAAGGACCAACTAAAATTAAACACCATTTGATGCCTCACGCCTGCCTATAATTCCACAATAGGAACTAGTAGTTTAGCTAGCGCTTGCACCCCAAAAGGTACAAGGGTTTTCCAATAGGAAATATATTTAAAGCTTATCTTTAAACAAACAAATTTTTAAAAATTATGTCAATATAGGATAATATTTTAGAGCATATATATTTAAGAGTAATATTACATGATTATAACGGAAGTAAAAGGAATTTTTTTAAAATAAAAACTGACAAACATCTCTTGAATGATTTATCATATTTTATCTAACAAGCATAGTGCATTCAAGATTGAAAGAAAGAATTTAAAGATCTATGCCTTATCCTCAATAACAAAAATTTGGAGTTGCAATTGTAGCTCAGTTCATCAAATGGTGTGCAACTATCTTTCTCAAAAGGCACTCAAATTGTTTTATCATTTATTTGTATTGTGTTATTAATGTATTTGACTTATCTTAAACTTGCAATAATACATGTAAAGTTCAAACCTTTGACAGTGCATGACTACAATAGTACATGAATTTGAAACCTTTGATAGTGCATGATTTCTAAACAGATGAATAAATGGAGACAATGAGGATCTTTTGGTAATTTATAGTGAATGCAATATTTGAAAGAGCAACTTAACCGGTGTCCAAATAGATTTTATCTGTAGAACTAAATCATGTTGAGCTAGAATTATACATCATGGATGGGTTCCTAACTTATGTGCATGGAGGAAGGTGTTGGATAGAAATAAATGACTCCACTCACTTCATGTGACCGACATTAAAAGTTTAAGAACCTGGGTATGATATGCAGGAAGAGACAAAAGACACAAAAACTTTCAAAATTAAATGTTAAATACATTATCCTTGAAAAAATAGATCACTTAGTCTTTATTTGACTTAGTCCTATATAAGAAATTCTCAATGGTATGAGTATTTATATGCAAATTTTAACAACTTTTGATAATGAACTAAAGTTAAATAATCATTGAGTGTGTTGTAAATGCATCAGGGATATAACTAATCCTTTTTGCTTTCAGAGTCATAATTTGTATAGGAAAATGCTCAATTAGATTATAATAGCATTAAAAACAAATTCTTACGTAATTTAATTATGAAATTCAAGTATTTTTATCAAGCTTGACTTTATTAGAGATTTTGGTCCATTGATAGATTGAAGAAAAATATTAACTAAAAAGGATTTTAGACATTTTAATTCTCAAGCCTCTACGATAGATTGATTCAAAACTACATTATGATAGAAACATCCTACTGAAAACCACTCATGAAATTAAGATTTTGAATCTAATAAGTACAAATTTTTCTAAACAGACATACCCAAATCATTGGTGAAAGATATATAGAAAGTGGTAACAGAAGACATCACTACAGTGGGCATTTTTTTTGGTGTGTTTGTTGATTTAAGTGTTGCAATGGGTTTGCTTGCACAATCCACTAAGAAGATCTTCTCTATCTTCTTCAAGGATCCTAATCTCCTCTAGGTCATTATTAGGCTTAGATCATTAGCTAAGTCCTAATCTTACTCTTCTCCAAGAGTCTCCACTTGTGCTTCACCCTTTGAAAGACTAACACCCTATGATTACTTCACTTCTCCACTTATCCTACTCACACTTAGAAGAGTCTAAATGCCAATTTTCACTCTAACCTTCTTGATTCATTTGTATGGGTGTCTATCAACATGTATAAATCACATTCAATTGGTTTTGAATCCACCTTTAGGGATCTCTTCACTCTTTGCAATCGAGTTCACACTTTTGGCTTAAGGAGGCCTAATTCCTTGTAGCCCTATCCATTGTGTTTTTCCTAATTAACTTCAAACTTTCCATAATAAAATTAAAATATAAGACCATATTCAGATACCCTTTATCGCCTTACAAGACATTTTCAAGGTTTTAAGTTTAGTATCCCTCCATACATAGGGTTCCTAAAAACTAGGTCTTATAGAGCTAATAGGCCTAAAAACTAGGACAGTCTGCAACACTATGCTAAACTTGTCCAAAACTTGCCTTCACTGATTGGTGTGAACTCAACCAACTAAATATTTCAAGGTAACACAAAACCCTAGCTTATCATGTACTCAAACCGTACAAATCTATCTTCCCCTGCTCATGGAAACTCATTGTTTCTCCACTAAACCACTAACCGGATAGTGTATGCTCGCCTAGGGCTTGGTCTTAAAAATAGGTACTTGTCTTTCCCTGACCCCTACCTCTACAACTATGTACAATACTAACTCTCCTAACATTTCCATCTATCCTTGGAAGTTTCCCATGGTTAGAGTTCATGGGGGAGTCATATTTAGACTGACTAGTTAGGACAGGACCAGTGAACTACTTAAACACAAAACAATTTAAAATAGATCTTAAACTACCTCAAAGAAAATTTTTCACTAAATGAGAAACATTCCAAACACTCCTAAGAACACAAAAAAATCAATAATTTTAAGCTTTCAATACATAATGTATGACTGTCACAAGGAAATGCTCAGGAATTCTGAAAACACAAAATTTTAGATTGTATTGCTCTTCACCAAAAAGTTACAATGAATACCCTCCTTTCATGATTTGAGTCTCTCCTATCCTAGATGGATTCTTCCACCATTTTAGGGCCTTTTTGGTTGATTCCCCACTCCTAGAAACAAGGAGAATCTGATGTAACCATATTTCATGCAACATTTGCAATTATTGCAAATGTTGTCATGACAACAAAATAGCAACTTTTGGCATCTTTTCAATTATGCCTCCTTCCTACATTTTAGGACCTCTATACTCTCTATTTCAAGGATCCAAGAGCATTAAAGAACCTATGGCATCTCTATGTCCTCATTTATGAGATTATGACACATTCAAGACTCTAATCCATCAACTAACAACTAAACCTAATAATTTGAAAACTACAAACAATGGCTATTGATGTGACCTTAGTCCTAATGACTAACTCACTTAGCCTACATTGCAAAGACCTACTAAGGTTGAAATACAACTAACCTATCTTGACTTTACTAATGTCAAGTACAAGCCAAAATGAACAAACATGGAGGTTAGCCTAGGTGTTCCTACAGCCTAACTGCTCCTGCACCATCCTCCCCAAAACAAAAAGATAAATCCATCCTTGGATTAATTATTCTTGGATCAATACTTAACTTCTTGAACTCCAATTATTTTACCCATATTGCATCTGCATTTGGTTGATCATGTCTTTTGATCAAGTGCTCCTTATACTCTTTGGTTCTGGTCTTCTTGTATACTCTGGTATCCAGCATGCTATCAGCTCCTGTGACTGTATCAAATGGTAATTGTAGCTCCTCCACATCTTTGATTACTTCTTGAAGACTCTGATCCAAGTCTTTCTTTGGTCCTTTGTAGTGGACTAAGTCTGCAATGATGAATATAGGTGACAGTCCACTATCTTGCGGGAGTTCTACTTTGAAAGTATTTTCACCATACTTGGCCAAGATAGGAAAAGGGCCTATCCTTCTCATCTAAAAATTGTGAGGGACTCCCTTCTACAATATTTATTTATTTAGATGTACCATTACCATTTCACCCACATTAAACTCAACTGTCCTCATACTTTCATCAACCTTTGCCTTATGTTTCAAGGTGTTCTCGGTCAAGGTTTTCTGGACTATATCACGAATTTATTGCATGGCTTGAGAAAAATCATCTGTATATCCACTTGATTTCACTCCATCCTTCAAGTCTCTCAACTCATAGACTCCTCTAGGATGTAATCCATACACTACCTCAAAGGGGCTCTTCCCTGTTGACCTATTGATGGTGTCATTGTAGGCATACTCAGCCTGTCCAATCAATTGATCCCATTGTTGTTCGTAATCCTTTGTAAATCATATCAGTAGATTCCCAAGGCTTCTATTCACCACTTCAGTCTGTCCATCAGTTTGAGGATGGTAGGCAGATCCAAAGGATAAATTAGTGCCTAATCTTTGCCAAAGAGTCTTCCAAAAATGACTCATAAATTCGGTATCTCTATCAAACACAATGCTCTGAGGTAACCCGTGGATTCTTACTATCTCTTTGAAGAATAGATATTCTATTTGGCTGGCATCATTAGTGGTCTTGCATGGCACAAAGTGAGCCATTTTGCTAAACCTATCCACAACTACATACACATTATCCATACCTTGTCTTGTTTTGGGTAACCCAACTACAAAATCCATGCTTAAACAATCCCATGGTTTGGTGGGAATAGGTAGGGGTTGATAAAGGCCAGCATTTGATGAAGTACCCTTGGCTCTTTGACACATAATACAACTCTCTACATACCTCTTGACATCAATATTCATCCTCGGCCAATAGTATAACCTTTGAACTAGTTCTTGTGTCTTTGTGATCCCAAAATGACCACTCAATGCACCATTGTGCTTCTCTTGAATCATGTTATCCCTAATGGAACCTCTAGGGACACATAGCTTATTTCCTTTAAACAAAATGTTACTTTGAAAATTATATTCAGCATACTCACTATGAAAATGGTTGAGGTTAATGGTGTTCTCTCTACCCCTTTTTCTCTTGGGAGATCCATTAGACAAGGGTGCCCTCTGGCACCCTCTCTTTTTGTGATTGCTTCGGAGGCTCTTTACTATATCCTTAGAGATAATTCCTTATTTCCTAAGGTTAGAGGTATTTACTTGCCTAATGATGAAGAGCTCATCAATTGTCAATTTGCGGATGATACCGCGTTATTCTTTGAGCTTTCAGAAAATAATTTTAAGGCCATGCAAGATAAACTTAATTTTTTTTGTTCTATATCTGGGGCTAAAATATCTCAAGCCGAATCGATTTGTTTAGGGTGGGATTAGCTGCCCCCGGACTGGTTTTCCCAATATAGTTTTTAGTGGGGAGGTCCTAATAAGATCACTAGATATCTTGGTATCCCTTTTTTGGTGGAGCCTACCCTCAAGGACATGTGGTCCTAGGTGAAAGAGAAGATTGATAAAAAGCTGAACAAATGGCATAATAGGGTGTTATCTTTGGCAGGCAGAATTCAGGTTTGCTAGAAGATGCTATCCTCTTACACCATTTATTACTCTTCTGCCTGGTTTTTTAACAATTATCAAATTGCTGAAATTCAGAAGGCCATCAGACACTTTCTTTGGTCTGATGGCAAAGGAAATAGAAAAAT
>MU228109.1:987633-1043946 GCA_018584345.1 Thuja plicata
CTAGAAAGAACCCATGACCCCTTTTGACCCATTTTAATATTGAAATGTGTCCTAAGGGGTCTTATGACCCCTTGGGACACACTTGAGCATTCAAATATGTTAAAAGGGGTCATGGGGTCTTCCTTGGGGTCCTAATGCTTGATAAGGTGTACTAGGACCCTTAGAAAGACCCCATGACCTATTTTGACCCATTTGAATTTTCAAATGTGTCCTAAGGGGTCCTACGAGCCCTTAGGACACACTTGACCATTAAAATATGTCAAAAGGGGTCATGGGGTGTTCCTAGGAGTCCTAATGCGTGATAAGGCGTACTAGGACCCCTAGAAAGACCTCGTGACCCCTTTTGACCCATTTGAGTGGTCAAGTGTGTCCTAAGGGGTCATAGGACCCCTTAGGACACACTTGACCATTCAAATTGGTCAAAAGGGGTCGTGGGGTCCTAATACGTGATAAGGCATAGTAAGACCCCCAAGAAGACCCCATGACCCCTTTTGACCCATTTAAATGTTCAAATGTTTCCTAAAGGGTCCTATGACCCCTTAGAAAACATGTGAGCATTCAAATGTGTCAAAAGGGGACAAAATATGCTCATGTCGTATGAAATATAATTGCATTTAGTATACAATAAACGTTCAAGTTTGTGACAGATGAGCAATGAACGTTATCTTCCCAATATAAAGGATAAATTTTAAGGGTAAACCTTTTGCATTAAGAATGTTGTTTAATGTAGGGTTTAAGGACATGTGATCTGCTATCTGTGCTTGTTCCACACCCATCTATCGTTACTACACAAGTCTAAACTTACTACATCATAGTCTTTAATTATCGTAGGGACATGCCTCCACACATAAGAAAGCAACACCAGGCTCTACGACAATGGCTAAAAATGCAAGAATTTGCACCTCGTTCCCTGTTTTCTTTCACCATGCCATATGCCCACCCCATACACTATACAAAACCATTCTCATGTATTCACACCTTGTTATAGCAGGATGGATGGATGGATGCTTCCCAACAGATAAATTATTGGAGATATATAATTAGCAATTGCAGATCTTGAGAGAAGGGTTGTGTCTCTTCCATCAAAAATGGATTCTTTTAAGCAAATCTTTTAGAAAAATTAAAATTATAGCAAGCAATTTGAAATTATAAGACCTGTAATTAGTGAGATTTGAAATTAAAAACCAAATCAGAGGGTATTGTGGAGGAGGAACAAATTCTTCTGCCCATGGATTCAAACTGGCAGTCATGGCTACCAACAATTATTTTGCCTGTAATCCTTAAAACACACCACTCTGCGATGGCAAATTCAGAGGGTATTATGGAGGAGGAACAAATTCTTCTACCCATGTATTCAAACTAGCAGTCATGGCTACCAAAAATTCTTTTGCCTGCAATCCTCAAAACACACCACTCTGCGATGGCAAATTCAGAGGGTATTGTGGAGGAGGAACAAATTATTCTGCCCATGGTTTCAAACTGGCAGTCATGGCTACCAACAATTTTTTTTCCTAAAATCCTCAAAACACACCACTGTGTGATGGAAAATTTAGAGGGTATTGTGGAGGAGGAACAAATTCTTCTGCCAATGGATTCAAACTGGCAGTCATGACTACCAACAATTGTTTTGCCTGCAATCCTCAAAACACACCACTCTGCGATGGCAAATTCAGAGGGTATTGTGGAGGAGGAACAAATTCTTCTGCCCATGGATTCAAACTGGCAATCATGGCTACCAACAATTGTTTTGCCTATAATCCTCAAAACACACCACTCTGCGATGGCAAATTTAGAGGGTATTATGGAGGAGGAACAAATTCTTCTGCCCATGGATTCAAACTGGGAGTCATGGCTACCAGCAATTGTTTTTCCTGCAATCCTCAAAACACACCACTCTGCGATGACAAATTCAGAGGGTATTGTGGAGGAGGAACAAATTCTTCTGCCCATGGATTCAAACTGGCAGTCATGGCTACCAACAATTGTTTTGCCTACAATCCTCAAAACACACCACTCTGCGATGACAAATTTGTATTGGAAAAAAAATAAAAGAATGAAGAACCTAATTTTCTGAAAGCTTTGGCAGAAACAAAAGGGTTCCAAGTGCCCTGCTCGCCAGTGTTGTTGTTTTCTTGTCAAGTCCTGAAAAAATAATGTTTATCAAATGTTTAATTTAATTAATTTTATTGAGATGTGTTATACAATGAAAGTAAGACTAAAAATATATCCTTTTATTATCTAAAGAATTAGTAATGAAAAAACATAATTAAATTTAGGGTTTTAATGTTTTCACAATGAAAATGTTGAACGCAGCCACAGGTAGTAGAAATTAGGAAAACAACTTGTAGGTTTTGATTTTTTCCACAGGTTTCGAGTACCCAATTAGGCTTGTGCTTTGGTGTCAGGTTTTCCCAGGTGTACTGACACCGAGGCCTACTAAAAAGTCAACAAGTGCTTTCATTCACTTTTGGACGAGTGAAAAGTGGATTTTTTTCACATCGCCACTTTTTGGCCCCTCGTGATCTTGCACATACCCTTCATCCTATTATTTTACCTTTCTCAAGGATTTACAAACTTGGACTTATTAGGTCCACTCGGTTAAGAGATTTTTATGTTAAAAAGGTTAATAAAAAATAGTATAATGATTTGATCTATATATCTCCAACTACCTATTTCTTGATCTGATCCCTTATGCGCTCTTTTTCACTACTGTCATCAATAACTCATTAGTCTCTTCTCTAGACTTGATATTCACCTCTTTTCACTTCTCTAGTTTACTCGATAGGTTGACTACACTTCAACCTTTCAATTTTTCTAGCATCTCTTGTAAACATACAAGCTCATCAATATATAGGCCTCTTTTTTGCCTCTTAATCTCCTTGATTAGGTTTTCCCTTCTTTTCTCTCAGTCATCAAATCATCTTTTTGAACTAATTCAATGTATTTGGGACTTGGTTAAATGGATAACCTTTACCTTGGGACTTGCACTAATTTTGGAACTCACGACTTCTCTTTTGTCACTTAATCTTCATCTTAGCTTTTGAACTTAACTTTTCATGACCTTTGTAAAAAACTTTTTCTTCATCCTTAGCATCTTCTTGATCTTTATTCAGTCACATTAAAATCATCTTGATCCTTGAATTGAAACTTTGTCTATGCTTGGTAACTGAATTCACTCAGTGTTTGACTTTGTTGGGTGACTCACCTCTTCTCGGTTGTCAACTTTTCTTGATGACTAACTTTTCTCGATCGACTAACACTTCACTTTACCAAAAAACTTCTCTCTTCTCGGTAATTAAGCTTGTTCCCTTTACCAACTTGACCTTTCTTTCTTTACCAAATAAACACGATCAAATGTTAAGTAGAGAAAAGTTATACCCATAGTACCTTATCATTGGATGATCTTTATTATTTTCCTAATTAAGTTCTCTCTGAATGATATGGTAACTTTAATATAAGCTAGAAAACAATAACTTGACATGAATGACAAAACAATAATTGATCTAACCATTCTACTGTCTTGTATTCTTATGGTCTCGATCTCCATCATTATTACCATCAGTTAGTTAACACTAAGATCTCTGAAAGGATTGACACCATCCATTTCTAGAGAAATCCTTGCATTCCTTGGCTCAGTTCTTAAATATGGCCATTTTCCTCAATCTCTTTCCAATATTTGCTATTTGTAGCCATACGCATGAAACCATCTTGGCTTCTCCCTTGTGTATGAGAATCCATATTTTTTACCGACTCCTTGCATTTGAAAATCTTCTCAAACCTTGGCTTTAGTGGAATGTGTCATAGTACTTTATAGGGAACCTTCTTAGATACTTGATCTTGACGATACCTACCTATGTGACACACATTGCATTTCTGCAAATTTGCATTATTTCCATAGTCTAAGATATGGTCATTTAGACATGCATCATATATATTTTAATCCCTTTCAATGTCTTTCATCACGAAAGATACTTCTCTATGAGAATGAGGCAACTTATTCTCCTTTGGAATTATTTTGTTTTCCAAAAGCCTACATTATGCAATAAATTATTTTTATAAGTATGCGCAATACTTAAATTTTAAGACATCTAAAGAATTAATTTATAGGAATATCACATTCTATCTTAATATATCAGTAAAGCACTTATTTTCAATCCATGTGTAACCTTCAAGCTCATGAACAACATAAGTGTCACCAATATACAAGTATCTACAACTGGGAAAAGAGGTGTCCTAGCCAACTAGTCTAGAGATGAATCAGTAACTTCTTCAGAAGATTTCCTTAGAGGTTTGTAAGAGGGAAGGTTTCCTTCTCAAGCTAGACTTGTCCAAGGCCTATGACTGGGTGGACTCATCTTTCCTGATGAAAGTGCTCAAAGCTTTTGGTTTTAACAGTAACTCTTGCAAGATCATTCATCAACTTATCTCTTCTCCCTCATTAGTGGTCCTTGCCAAAGGATCTCTTATGATTTCTTCAAAGCTTTACGGGTTTGAGACAAGGAGACCCCCTATCTCCCATTCTCATCATCATATCAGCTTAGTGCCTTGGGAGATTGATTAATGCTAAATGGAGAACTAGGGAGCTGAAAGACATTAGGCCATCCTCTGGTAATACTATTTTCTCTCATCAACAATTTTTTGATGATACCATATTAGGAGGGGTGGCTTTGGTGAGTGAGGCCAGAGCTGTTAAACACCTTATGGACTCCTATACTAGAGCCACTAGGAAATCTATCAATTGGAATGAGAGCTCTCTCTTCTTTATTAATACCCCTAAGGTCAGACAAAGGAGAATTGCAGACATCTTCGGTTGCGCTATTGGCTACCTTCCCTCTAATTACTTGGGTTTCCCTCTAGTTGTTAAGCCCTCTACAGAAGTTCAGAACAGACTCATTGATAGATTCAATAGAAAATTGGCTAACTGGAAAGGGATAACTCTCAGTCCAGAGGGAAAAATTCAGCTAGTAAAATCAACTCTTCAAAACCTGCCAACCTATGGCTTAAGTCTCTTCTCTATCCCTGCTAAAGTGGAGGAAGCTATGGAAAAAATCTAAAGAAGATTTCTCTGGTCTGGAGTGGAAGAGCATAAGCGTTTACCTTTGATTGCTTGGGACGAATTATGCCTCCCTAAAAGTGTTGGAGGGCTTGGTATTAGGAGAATCAGGCCTTTCAATAGAGCACTCCAAGCAAA
Organism: Thuja plicata; assembly: GCA_018584345.1. Lineage (NCBI taxonomy): Eukaryota > Viridiplantae > Streptophyta > Pinopsida > Cupressales > Cupressaceae > Thuja > Thuja plicata. The sequence continues at coordinate 992,825 of MU228109.1, forward strand.
AGAGATATGGCACATCTTCCATGGAAAGGGGGAATGGAGAGACTTGTTCGAAGATAATTATCTTTCCAATGGCTCTTTGAGTTACTTCTTTGATTGTGAAGAAATCCCAAAAGGATCTTTTATCAAGAATGGCTTCCTCAATGCCAAAGATCTTGCCAAATCTAAAGGTAAATCAAAAATTGGTAATGGTCAAACTATTAATTTTTGGAATGAAAATTGGTTACACTATCCCTCTAAAATATAATTAGTCCTATAACATATGGAAGGATGAGTGCAACCAGCAATTTGGGTCTCATGTCTACAACTATAAAGTGGGAAATTCTTGGGTGGACTTGCCATCTATTTCCCTAGATTTGTCCCCCCTCTCCACTACTTTGAATGCCATCTCTTTTTCCCACAATAAAGATGCCTTGATTTTGAAAGGATCCCCAAATGGAAATTTCACAGTTGCTTCAACCTACTCTTACCAAATGCACTAGGAAGCCAAGCCTTTTTGGGCTAAAGCCTGGCTCCCTGGCCTTACTCCCAAAACTAATGTGTTCTTCTAGATTTTTATTTAGAACTATATTCTTAATGTAGATAACCTTTTAAAGAGAGGTATCCTGATCCCCAATAGGTGTGTTCTATGTAAGTGTCAAGTTGAATCTATGGACCATATTTTTCTTCATTTCTCCTATGTCAGTTATGTCTGGCATTTCATCCTGTTGGTTTTTGGGATGCAATGGTGTTTTCCTTCCTCCATTCAGGACCTCTTTCCCTACTGGACTATGCATTTCAAGAATACTGCCTTTCACAAAATTTGGACCTGGGCTCTCCCTCACCTTTCCGAGGGAATTTGGGAAGAGCCTAACAATCGTATCTTCAGGGACTGTAGTGCTCCTCCCAAAATTATTTTTGAGAAGATACATCATGCTTTATTAGAAAATTTTGTTTCATGTGGAAATACTAATCCTTTTTAAGGAAAAGACAACTCTGCTGATCCTAAGAAGACCAAAGATAAAAGACATAACTACACTTGGAGCTATCCCCTAGAAGGATGGTTTAAAGCCAACTTTGATGGCACGACCAAGGGTAACCCGAGAAAGGTGGGAAGTGGTGGTGTGATTCAAAATTGCTTCGGCATGGGCACTGCTTCTATCATCCTCCTACTTGGCTCGCAAATGAATCACTATGCAAAAGAAAATGTGGCCCTCCAAGTTACCAAATTAGCACATGATTTGGGGATTAAAAAACTATAGTTAGAAGGTGACTCTAGAAACATTATTAATTGCCTCAACATTTTACACCCACCGCTGTGATATTGCCAACATGATATATGAAACTCGCAACCTTTTGAACACCTTTGATAAGGTACACATATCCCACATGTATAGGGAAGCCAACCAGGTTGCTGACTACTTTGAAAACATGGTGGTGAAAAGTACCAAGAAGACACGTTGGCTTCACGGAGGAGACCACCTACGTGAAGTGAAGGATTTAGTTTATTATGAAAAAATCCAGGAAAGGAGGGAATTATTAGCATTAATCATGAGAGTTAATGTTGCGCTTTACAATGACTTTCCCTTAAATGGAAAGTATGAGATCTACCAGAAAGGTAACAATTACAAGTCACACCCACATACTTACTGGGTGCCCATTTGCAAAGGCAAAACTTATCTTTGAAGGCACAGTAGAAGAACAATCTGGAATAACTCGCTGAGAAAGTGTATGTTAAGTGGTAATTTCTTGTCTGCAAAACAAATCTTTTTTCTACCTATGGGAGGTGGAAGACACAACCAGGAGCCCTTTAAAGACTATGAAAAATGGAGGAGATGGACTAAGGTCTGGAACTACCTTCAGCAAGGTGGAATTTCCACCTTCATAGAAAGGCTTCATGGTGGGAAGTCGTCAGTGACTAAAATATTCATGAAAAGCTAGGATGAGGGTAGCGTCGTGATTGAGGGAAGAAAATTTACGATCACTGAGGAGGTTATTTCCATTGTTACTAGAATCCCCATTGTGGGCAAGAAATTTTACAAACACCAGAAAATCTCAGATTATGCGATAAGTGACTTTGTGAGGAATAAGGAAGAGAAGAAATCTCTTACCAAAGTCAGAACCTACTATCTTCCTGAAGGGTTCAAAAGGCTATGGAGATTTGTCTTGAGGGCCATCATCTCTTATATCACGCTGGACACCAGGTTTGACATGATCAAAACCTACCACTTTTTCCTCATGAACCATTTTTAGCATGGTATGTAGGTTTCTATTCCCTTTTACTTCTATGCTTCTATTAATGAATATATCAATGGGTTTAGGGATAAGGCTATTGCAAATCCTGCTTTGCATGAAGGGATTTTACTTCTTATTTATGATTTTTTTAAAGCCCAAATTTTGGGGAAGGAGGTCACTCACAAAGAGGACATGGATGCCTCTGGCCCTGACTATATTCCTTCAGAGACTAAAGACAGTGAGGGATTGCACTCTGAGGGTCAAGAAGATTATGACACTAAAAAGAAGAATTTGGGTTTCTCCTCTAAGAAGCATATTGTCAGTATTCAAACCATTAAAAAAGAAAAAAATGGTTACCCCATCAAAAAAGAAGACTACCACGGTAATATCCTCTTAGGAGGAGTATAATGAAGATGAAGAAGGGATGAAAACAGAAGGTGAGGAAGAGATTTCCAGCAGAAAAGGAAGATAGAGAAAGCAGACGGTCATAGTGAAGTACCAAAATAAAAAGGGAAAGAACAGGGATGAGAGTGCTAGTTGGAAGACTCCCGAGGATCAGACTCATAGAAATTCCCCTGACTCTTGCTACAAGGAGAAGGAGAAGATCCAAGATGATCATTATGATACTAACCAGGAAATTCCCTCTCCCCGGCTCTCGGAACCCCGAAACATGATGAATGAGAAAGGGAAGGACATCGATTACTACTACTATATGTCTGAACGTGAGAGGAAAATAGTTTGGTGTAACTTAAATGTCAAATCATCCAAAATGGGGATAACCATGGAAGTCATTAATCCCAAAGTTATAGATGGTGAGGACGGTCAGATTAAGCCATAGGAGCTTATTGACCCAGCTATGGTGGTTCTCAGTGACAACTCGAGGGAATTTGAGCTGGATCTTCTCCATAACTCTAGGAATAGGATGCTAGACAACTAAAGGTATATTAAATGGTTATTCCATGAAGTGGAGGATCTCAAGAATAGAGCAAAAGGGACAAATAATACCAATGTAGATAGCACTGATGTTGATCAGATGAACCTGAGTACAAAGGCAAGAAAAATGGAGGATAAGATGATAAGGTTTGAGGCTACCCTAAAAATCATTGCAGAATAGAGCTTCAATATCCTCAAATATTCCAACGAACACACCAAGCCTCTCATTGATAAACTGGAAGAAAAACTAGATGGGACTAAAGCGGCCACTACAGGTGTGGAAAAAGAGCAGAAGACAGAATAGGGTCCTAGTAAGAGAACTAGGGTGAGTGCTAAGAAGAAGAAGGATAATGATATGTCGATGGATCTCCAAAATATCAAGAAATATGTTGCGAAGATGGAGCTCCTCGAGGCCAAGGCGGCCAGCCTGATGGTGGATATATCTTTATTGGGGCCCCTAGTTCTTTTCATTGTCCCTGTGCTTTTTTATTTTTAGAAGCTTAGTTTATTTTTGTTGTGTCCCTGTGGTGGCCTGATCCATGTTTTGGCTCTGTTACTTTTTTTCTGGGCTTACTTTTCCTATATTACTCTGTTTTGGGTTTCAGGAACCCTATAAAACTTGTTTTACATAATCAAAAACTTCTTCAGAAGATGTGTAGAATTCTTGGGTAAATTCATTAACACCAGCCTCATTTATCTGTGAAGTAGTTTCATCCATAAATGTATCTTTTTTTCATCTTGAGAGTGGCTATCATTAGTGACATCTATTGTCCCTTCAAAAATATTTGGAACTAAAAGTGGCTTTTCATCAAAAAATTAATTGAAATTATCAAAAATAATGTGTTAAATAATATACATATTTATTTATTATAATATGAATACTAATATGTTAATTATAGTGTACCTCTTCTATATAAACTCCATAGTTCAATCTATGTATACGAACAAGTCGTCACTTCTTTAGTTTCCTATTTTGGCATCTATTGCGAGTGAAATATATCATTTCATTTAGGTATTCATTTGTACCTGGAAGAGGTCTTCTTGCCCATTCATTTGAACATTGAGATGATCATGACATGTTATATCCCTTAATGCATCATGTACTATCAACAATAATAGTACAACTTTTAAATTGAGTATTTCATCATCTTGAAGAGAACATGAATATTACAACTTAAGAAATTTGAAACTTCAAAATTGTGGCTTTAAGGTGACACACAAAAGTGGAAATTTTTTAGCTAATTTTAATATAGAATTTATTAGCACACAAACAAACCAAAAGTTTTCAACTTTGAAGATATGAGATTTTAAGTGCATTTTCTTGTTCTTGGATCACTCTTTTTTGGATATTTTCTATGTGGATGCATAGGATTAGCATTGGAAGTTGAAAATATTTTTTTCTTATACTAGTACCATATGGCACCTACATCAAAGATTCAAAGGTAAATTACCAATTTGTTGTATTGAGGCAAATGTAGGGTAAAGAACAACAACAATAACCTAATATGAATGCTTGTGTGTCCTTAGGTAGCTTGAGATAGTATGTTAGAACAATTTCTATCATTGTTTAACACAATTCTATCAAAAAAAAAAAGATACCATGTTTTGAGGTTTGTCTCGTCACACGACCCTTATGTCATGAGTTGCTTGAATCAATAGCCCATTTGTGAAAATCATCATTTACTTGAACCAAAGAAAGTAATCTATTTTTCAAAAAATTCACTATTATTATTACACTCCAAAGATTAATTAATTTTTCTCATTACACTACCCCTAGTGTCATAGTATGGTAGGATTTTTTCAAGGTGTTCGCTAATTTTAAGGGTTTTAGTGATGGGACAAAGAATTTTTATAATTTTTGTAAGTACTCTAAAACATAGATTTTTCCATCACTAACTAGTTACATCTTTTTCATCATAACAATGATATGAAATATTATTGTATGTGCTACCTATTAAATTGTAGTTTAGTGTTTCATTTCATTAAAATGATACTGCAATTACAAAAAACAACATAAATACCTGCTCTGCCATTTTGTATGGACACCAATAAGATAGCCTAATAGAAAGCTACACTGAAAAATGTGTGGATGTTAGTTGTGATCATTACATAAATAGTTGTTGAAATATATGAAAATCATGTATCCCAAAAAAAGTAACGCTCACCCAAATAGTGAAAAAGAGAACTTTTATACACAAAATCTTCAATTTTAGCTTTATAAGAACCTTGCAAAAATCAAACACTGGTCAACAAGATGTATCATACTTTAACTGAAAATAGGTCTTATAGATATCATACTAAAAACATGTCACTGAAAACAAGTCTTACTAAAAAAAGAGCCACTAGTGTTCATGTTCAGGCCACTACTGAAGATAAGTCTGAAATTTCTGAGTAGAATTCTAAACATAATATCTAATAATCAAACATATTAATGGAAATTTTGTAATTCATTAATGAAAAGGAAAAAATATTAAATGTTGATATTTTTTAAGTCATATTTTAAGTGTAACTCGTTAATCCAGATTTGTTAATTGACATAGGCTATCTTAAATGTGAGTTACACTTTGTAATTATTTATTCTATTGTAATTATTAATAAATATAAACTAGTATATTTTTCAATCAATAGGATTTATTGGTATTATAATTAGTTCAAAAAATATCAACAACCCTCACAACAATTCATAGGTGTTCAGGTAAGTCCTCTTCCCTACTCACTATATCAGTAGTATACTAATATTACAATACTATGTCAAGACACTATTCCAAGAATCATATTTATGCAATATACATGAGACCACTAATAATAATAATAATAATAAGATTGCCCAAATATGACCCTTCACCTACCCAGAATGACAACAATAAAACCAAACTTCTTTTATTTTTCTAGTATCAAACTGTTCGTCCAAGAGAATCCTCAAAATATTTACAATTTTTATTTCCCTTTAACACACCTTTCCAAAACATTCTGAATTTCTAAATTTCATCAAAAAAATAAATTACAAGACTGTTAATGTTATTTTAAAATTAGAACTATATACTGTTGCTCTTCCCAAGTTTCCTATGATCAGTTTGGTTTGAATAATATTATTTTCTCTTCTTTTGGCATTCAATCTTCTCTAGAAAATATAGTCCTCATGGGAAGAGTAGAATGGAATGGAACCGAATAGAATAGTTGCATGAGAATTCAGGGGAGATTCTTCTCAGAATCACTCACGAAACTTGCCAATCTTATAAGCTTGGTATTGAATAATTTGACATTAAGCGGGGAATTAAGTTTTAGCAATAGCCTGGCCAGGCTTGAAAAAATAGATATGAGGGACGTAAAACATATATCTAAGGTCTCAAGTGGAGAGTACCTTGTCAGCTTTAAATATCTCCATGTTGAATGCATTAAAAGTTTAATTGAAGTGGATTTTAAACACAGATGGGCATTGAGGTAGAAGATTTGTCATTTTCTTCATGTCCAAGCTGCTTACACAAGATCATCGTTGATGGATGTTTGAAGTTGCAAAAGATCAGGGATATTGAAGAGTTGCAAGGATTGAAATATCTACATCTTTCAGCTGGTATTGTAGCTATATGGGACTGCATTAAAATGTGGCAGGTATGTTTTTAATTTTGAGGAAAGCAATTTTATATATTGTTTTTATAAAAAAAATTGTTTACATTGTAAATTTTGTTTTTGAATACCTTGTTATAAATAGAAAACTGTGATATTTTTTGAACTATAGATTTCTGTTACAATTAATTTAATTTTGAGTTTATCAATATTATTTCTTATACTATATAGAAATATTTTAAAGTTATAAGGTGATTTTAATCTATAATTCTATTATCTTTTATAAAATTTTCAGAAGTTTTTAGTTTCAGATTTCAAGTATTAAATATTTGTTAGGTTAATCGCTACTATGCTCGTTCAAAAAGTACCATCATTGGTTACTAGTTTAATTTTCAAATCAAATGGTAATGCGCAGAACAGTCTACAACTACTCAATGCGTTATCTTCTCTTATTGGGCCGAATGAAAAAGTTACCAAAATTCCTACCAATCAGGCAGAGTTAGTTATTCCTATTAAACAACAGACTAGTCCAATTATCATGATTACGCTAATTAAAAGCTCTTATAAAGGGGAAGATTGCTGATATTTTTTAACGATTCCTCCCATGGACTGGATAGTGACGTAAATTGGAAAAGGATATTATATCGTAGTTGTTGTAGTTACTAAAGAAAGAAAGTTAGTGAAGATGCAAACTAATATGTCCAATTGGATTCCAATGGTTTTAGATGGGGAAAACAGATTTATAGTAACAATTCAGAAAATGGGACAACGGAAAATACTGTTAAGAATTGGAAGGCCAACTGTTGTCGACTGTTTGACTCTTCAGCTGCTTGGATTAGGCTTATATATTTCTGCCATGTTTCATTGTAGATGTTCGTTCAATTGGTGACATTAATATTCTTAGTGTGGATGTAGGTTATTTTTTTGAACCGCAATAAAATCTGTGTTTTCATCTCTGTGCATTTATATTCTAAATTCTCCTGTTTATATTCTGTTTGTTTAAACTTCACAATTGGTTTAAGAGTGAGGTTGAATCGCTGTTGAGATTTTGGTGGTTGAAATTTTGGAATCATGGAAGATTACAAAATGCAGAAATTTTCTAGGAAGAATTTCGGAATATGGAAGATTCAGATGAAAGCCATGTTGATTAAGCAAGACCTTTCTCTTGCGCTAGATGGAAAAATGAAAAAGCCATCTGCCATGAAAGACGAAGATTGGGAAACACTTGACGAAATGGCCAAGGCAACAATCTTCCTTTCGCTTAATGAAAATGTGTTGTTCAATGTTGCAGAAGAAAAAACAACAAAAGAAGTTTGGGACAAACTTATACAAGCTCAAGATGAAGGAAGGTTGCGCAATGACGAGCCACATCAATGAATTCAACACATTGATCAGCCAAGCCAATTCAGTTGGCATGACACAAGATGATGAGAGTAAAGTTCTTCTTCTTTTATGCTCTCTACCAAGCAGTTGGGATCACATTATTATAGCTGTAAGCACTTCGACCTCCAGTTCTAAAAAGTTTTTTCGATGAAGTATCTCCCACTCTTCTTTCCAAAGACTTGAGGAGGAAGAATGATGAGCCCTCATCTGGAGATGCTCTCACAATGGTGAGCACCAAGAATAGAGGAAGAAGCCAACATAGAGGCAGAAATAATTACAACCGGCAGTCACAATCAGCTAGAAGATTGCAGTCTATAGGAAGAGAAGGTGGTTGTTGGTTCTATGGGAAGGCTGGTCATGTTAAGAAAGATTGTAGGAAATATAAAAAGGCACAACAAAAGGTATTGGACAATGCAGTGAACATAGCTCATGATAAAGATGATGGCATCTTAATTTTTTCCACAAGCGACACAACATCCGAATCTTGGGTCCTAGATTCCGACACTTCTTTTCACTCCACTTCATCCACAGATTTGTTCACAAACTACCAAGAAGGTGAGTTTGGAAAAGTTTATTTGTGTGACAATAATTTGTGCGAAATTATTAGAAAAGGTGATGTTGTTTTGCACTTAGATGGAGGAGTTAAATGCTTGTTAAGAGATTTTAGGCATATTCCTAAATTGAGGAAAAATCATATTTCTGTGAGTCAGCTATATACACAAGGTTTTCTCACCACTCTCATGGACAAATAGAAAGTCACTAGTGGTTCTAGGGTTATTGCAAAAGGCGATAAAATGGGCATCCTTTATGTTGTTGAAACTATTGGTCAAGTGGGAGTTCCTATGACTCTTGTGGGCAGCGATGCCGCTCTTTGGCATCAAAGATTGGGTCACATGAGCAAGATAGGACTTAAAGTTATTCTGAGCCTAGATCAATTACCCGGTCTTCAAGCTGTAGATTTGGAGTTTTGCGAACATTGCCTTTGTAGGAAACAAAAACTGGTCAACTTCTTGAGGAATGGCCATGACAAGAAGACAACACCATTGGAGTTGATACACATGGATGTCTTCGGTCCTACGGAGGTAACCTCTCATGGAAGGGCAAATTACTTTGTCAGTTTTCTTGATGATTGTACAAGGAAGATATGGATTTATCTAATTTCTCGTAAATCTGAAGTGTTTTCAAAACTTAAAATTTTCAAAGCACTTGTTGAAAATCAAAGTGGTCATTAGATTAAATGCTTGAAAATGGATAATGGAGGAGAGTTTTTCCCGTTGGAGTTTGACAATTTTTCTGCAGACTATGGTATTCAGAGAATTAAGATTATCCCCTTAACTCCTAAAGAGAATGGATCAGTAGAAACACTCAACCCAATTATCCTTGAGAAAGCATGGTGCATGCTTTCTAATGCTGAATTAAGAAAGGAGTTTTGGACTAAGGCTTGCAATACAGCTGTGTATCTAATTAATCAGAGTTCTTCATCTCGTTTCAATTTCGGTATCCCAGAAGAGGAGGGTTGGAAAGCGAATCTCTTACTCTCATATCCGTGTGTTCTGTTGTCAAGCATTTATTCATATTCCTAAAGAAATAAGGAGCAAATTGGATTTTAAATCTTAGCAGTGTATCTTCATGGATTACGGAGAAGAACAATTTGGTTTTCATTTGTGGGATCCACTTGCAATGAAGATAATTCTTAGCCAAGATGTAGTCTTCAATGAGATTTTATTTCCATCTCTAGAAACTAAAGAAAAAAAAAGTAAGAGTATGTGCCTTTCTCTATTTTTTAAAATAATAGTTCACAGGAGTCTATCAATACTGATTTGTCTGAGTCTTCGAAAGCCATCGGTATGTATCAATCTATATCTATGCCTCCTGTGGTGTACTTTCCACATACCCATGTTTCTATGCACCATATTACAGAAACATATCTATTGTTTTACAATGATAAATTGGTTATAGACAATATTCGAATGTCTCAGATGATTCTATCTCACCACGACATCAACAGTACTATGTTCCCCTTGAACATGAAAATACAATTGAATGTATTGAAGGCCCCATACATAACAAATAGTCTAGACAAGCCTTGAAACTGGTATCTCCTCTTCCCATTGAGAGGTCGAACAACCCTATGGTGGACCCTCAGCACTTTGCGGCAGCAACAGAGAGGATAGGCCTGCGTGAATCAGTCTGTAGCCTACGTGAAGTACAGAGTCCGTGTGATGTGCAGAGCCCACGTGAAGTACAAAGTCTGCGTGAAGTGTAGTGTGGCCCACGTGAAGAACAGTATGGGATACGTTGCACCTCCCCTACAGACTCGCGTGCGATGCACAACATCTCCTCCACCTCAGTCCCATATGAAATCAAATCTATTTTCTCTAGTGCTGAACATAAAAATACGTCCTTTGATGATCAGTTTGCATCAAATACAGAATTGGGGGTATATGCCAAAGTTTCTTGGCCCATAGCTGATCAAATGTCAAATTCAAACTTTCAGCATGATGATTCGATGACTCTTGGATAGAGTAATACATTTTGGAAGGTAAGAGGGTCTGGAATTCGAACTCTACAGTCTGCTCGAAATATTGATATGCAGAGACATACTGATGTTTTTAATAATATTGAGACAAATGATATTGGTTATAATAATGATATCGATTTACTATCAAAATTATGTATTAATTCCAATCAGAATCAAGGATTGAGGAGATCTACCAGATAGGGGAAAATTCCCTCTAAATTTTTAGACTATGAACTATTATTCACTGAAGAGGCAGAGCCTGAGATTTTAATCTCTGAGCATATAGAACCAACAAATTATAAAGAATCTTGTGTGAGAAGCAATAAGGATAAATGGAAAATCGCTATGTAAGAAGAAATGAGCTCTTTGGAAGTTAATCAGACATGGGATTTGGTCACTCTTCCCCCAAATCGGAAACCACTTAAGAACAAGAGGATATATAAACTGAAAGATGAAGGCGGGGGCAACACACGCTACAAGGCCATATTAGTGGTAAAGGGTTATGCTCAAAAAGAGGGCATCGATTTCACTAAGATTTTCTCCCCGGTTGTGAAAAATGATAACAATCCAGACTGTTTTGGGTCTAGCAGCCATCTGGATTCTTGAACTAGAGCAGTTAGATGTTAAGATAGCTTTTCTACATTGTAATGTGGATAAGAAATTGTTAATGGAGCATCCTCAAGGATTTATCAAAAAGGGGTGAGAACANTTTGGGTCTAGCAGCCATCTGGATTCTTGAACTAGAGCAGTTAGATGTTAAGATAGCTTTTCTACATGGTAATGTGGATAAGAAATTGTTAATGGAGCATCCTCAAGGATTTATCAAAAAGGGGTGAGAACACATTTATTGTAGGTTGAAACAGAGTTTGTATGGGCTCAAACAAGCCCCAAGACAATGGTATTTAAAATTTCATCACTTCATGCTTGTTCACAACTTCAGTAGATGTGAATCTGATCCATGCATTTACTACAAGAAACTTCCAAATGGTGAGCTTGTTATTATTCTCCTCTACGTTGATGATATGTTGGTAACAGAAACAAGCTCTAGAATTGTTGGTGAGCTGAAAACTAAATTGGCAAGTACATTGGCTCTGAAGGATTTAGGGGCAGCCAAGAAGATTCTTGGCATGGCAATCACCCGCAATAGCAAGAAGAAGGAGATCACTCTATCAAAAAAAGAATACATTGACAAAGTAATTGATCATTTTGGTATGGCTGATGCAAATATTTTCTCTACTCCACTTGCTACACATTTTCATTTATTAGCTGATTCGTGTCCACAAACACAAGAAGAAAAAAAATATGTGGAAGGAGTTCTTTACAAATCAGCAGTTGGTAGCATAATGTATGGTATGGTTTCTACCCATCTTGACATTGCTCATGCAGTGGGAGTTGTGAGTAGATTCATGAACCATCCAGGGAAGACTCATTGGGAGGCGGTCAAAAGGATATTGAGGTATCTAAAAGAGACTTCAGATTTCTCTTTATGTTTTGGTGGCAATGATATTCAGCTACAAGGCTTTACAAATTCAGATCTTTGTGGAGACTCAAGGATAAGCGAAGATCTACTACCAGTTATACCTTCATGTTTTTTGGAGTTGCTAGTAGTTGGGCCTCAAGGCTGTAACATTCCATTGTTCTCTCCTTCGCTGAAGCTGAGTACTTGGCACTCTCCAAAGGTGCTCAGGAGATGATTTTGTTGCAGCAACTACTTGATGATATGAAGTATCAACATAATGATTATATTTGATTTTGTGATAGTTACAGTGCTATCTTTATGGCTCATAATCATACATCTCATTGATGTTCAAAGCACATTGACATTCATGCTAATTTTGTACGGCACATGGCTGAAGATGGGCTGAATGAAGATTGTTAAAATTGACACAAAACTCAATCTGGTAGATATTTTCACCAAGGATGTAGCCAAAGAGAAGTTTGTATGTGCAAGAAATTTTCTTGGCTTTGTTAAGCTGAAATGTAATTTGTGTTTTAATCTCTGTGCATTTATATTGTGAATTCTTCTATTTATGTTCTGTTTGTTTAAACTCCACAAATCATACCATTACTTCAACGGCTTTGCTCTCATGTGTGTTCTCTACAATACACCTCATGCTTGTGAAACACACATTTTTTTGTAGTGCTTAATTGTTATCTTCTTCACTGGAGCGTCAATAAAAGGCACAGAAGAAATGTATCCAGCAATCTGGCATTTCCCTAAAGATGACGTGATTGTTAAGTATAGATATTTTTCATAAAATTTAAAGGTGTGTGATTATGTCTTAATCTGGATTTTCAGAATGCATGTTCTTTAGTTTTTAATTTAAATGAAAAAACTATTCATAAATTTATAATTTAAGGTTCAAATTCCAACGAGTTACTAACTTTTTTTCATCCTCTCATTTTCGACAAAAATAAAAAATTAAAGGATTCTGAGAATCAATTAACTAGCTTAAGGTTCAATTAGCATCTTACCAATAGCTGGATGATCTTGAAACTCTTGTACGAGAAGTAATTATCAAAATCTCTTCAACATCAACAATTCCGTCTTGGATTCAAATTTTAAATTTGAAGTATTTAAAAATTTTAGTCATATTTCGAGGATTAAGGTTGAGTTTGGAATGGGTAATTTGCTATTTTTTATTTGAAAACTAGTACATTATGGTATCTTGAGACCCTTGTTTAAAATTGATAAATAACTATCTGACACAAATGAAATTCAATTTTTAGGCCCCGTTTCAGCAGAAAGAGCTTATGCTTGATGGAATATGCTTGGAGGAGTTTCCAAATTCATTGGAAATGTTAAATAAATTGAAAAAGCTCATCATTGAATGAATACAAGGTAAAATAGTATCACAATTGATGGGATATCCTTATCCATGTTACTTTGGAAACTCAAAAAGCTCATAAGATTTGTTGGCCAGATATGAGATAATTAGGAGGGAATCTCCTTAAATATGGTGATTTTTTACTCCCAGTCGGATTGCTATCCTTACCTGACACAGAAGTGCCCGTGCTTTGGCTATGTTATTAGTTCCTTCCAGAAAATTATAGTATGTGGCTAAGAGAATTGACTTTTCTACCTTTCTCAGAATGAAACCCACTCCCCTTCTTCTTGGGTTTCCTTTACTTGCTCTGTCAAAATTTAGTTTTACTTGATTAGTATCTGGAGGAGTCCATATTATATCCTTTTGCATTTGATTTTTTGGCATGTTCCCAATCAGGACTCCTGAGAATGGAATAGATATTTGAGTCCATCTTGATAGGATTACATTGTGTTGGCTTTGTCCCAGGGTTATGCTGATTTTTCATTGGTTTAGTCTGGGGGTTCTGTTGGTTTTTTGTTGGTTGACTGCGGCTTTGGCAGTCTATTTTGTTTTGGGTTTTTTAAAGTTTAATCTTCAGTAAAGTTGTAAAGGGTTGTGGGGTCTCTTCAAAACCTGATTTTTCTTTAATCCAAAACTTACATAGACAAAAAATTCCTCAAGGAACATCAACAACAATATAGGCAAGTAACTGTAATTTTCCTAACCCCTGGCAGACCTCAGCTAGCATACTGGATGGAGGGACTGCACTGGCCATATGGATGGAGGGACTACACTGACCGTACAGTGGAGGAAAGCAAGCCGTAGGAATGAAGGGAGGCAGGGCATACAGATGGAGTTGCAAGTCATACGGATGGAGGAAGTAGGCCATACAGATGGAGGGAGGCAGGCTGTATGGATGGAGTTACATGCTATACAGATGGAGGAAGAAGGCCATACGGATTGAGGGAGGGAGGTTTTACGGATGGAGTTGCAAGCTGTACGGAGAGATGAAGGAAGCCTCTACAGATGGATGATGCGGGCCATACGGAGGGATGAAGGCAGGCCGTACGGATGGATGATGCAGGTCGTACAGATGGAGTTGTAGGCCATACGGAGTGGATGTCTTCGGGGTGGATGTCTTGGTGTCACTGCAATGCAATTACTTAGCAATTCCAGGTGTACAGAACAATGAAGTACCAAATATGGAACAATTGCCAGAAGATTATATTATGAATAATGAAGTACTTTAGATTTTTTAGATCTGATACAAGCAGAAAAAATGGAGTAGGGTGAGGGTTGAATCCCACCAAAACTATAACAGGCCAAATAGGGAAGGTCTTTCACTTCCGAAGTGGCGCACACCAGAACTCTAATCGGAATTTGCAATAATAATAAAATATCAAAACTCAACATGACAAATACATTCTACACGCCAGTCATAAATACCCATTGGACAAACTCGAGAGAGGGATTTGGTTTACTTTTCTTACTTAAGAATTGTTTCCTTATAAATTTATATATTGAATTTGTTTTAGCATTATTTACATAGTTAATTGTTAGTAATGGATAGGTGGATAGAGAAAGAAAGAAGGGTAGTGTTATTTTAGTTTTAATTAAGATTTATTTTTACTTGCTTAAGATTTAATCATAAAAGATAATAAATGTTAGGTGTGTTAGTTTAATAATATGTTAGTTATATATTTTATAAAAAGTGTATTTAACATATTTATCATATGAGATTTTTTACATTAGTTTATAACCATTTTTCAATGTAACAATTAAACAAAAATATTAAAAAAAAACAAGTAAATTATGATGGCTAAATTGTGATATGACAATTCTTATCACCAAGATTAAAATTGTGTTGAGTCATTATTATTGAGTTTTCCTATGAAGACGAAGTCCTCATATAAATAAATAAAAAATTATAAATATGAAACATAAATAGAATACAACCATACATATATTTAAAATTGATTTGACCACGTTCAAACATAAATAGGATACCTATACATTTTAGAATGCATCTTAGTTTAAGCTTAAATTACATGCCTCTATATTTGAGAATGCCTCTTAACTAGTAAGATTGCTATCACTACAGTTGTTTGTGTCCCTTTGGTTTTCTGGCCCATCCATAAGCACAGAGCTCAGAACCTACGACATTTGAGGCTACATCTTCCCTTCTAGCATTTGCAACACTTTCTGTTGGAAAGTGATCAATTTGGGTAATGTGATTCACTTTTTGGTTGTCATTTATGGCAACACAACTAGGTTGAAGATTGATTGTTTTGAAGTTAAGTTTTGGTATGTCCAAAATCTACTAAGTACAAAAATAGAGGTACAGTATTATTTTGGATATCGAAGATAGATATCGATGAATTAAGGCATGCAAGCTTAGTGGAAGACAATAAGGAGTATGTCTGACATACACCTAAGATTGATTTGGATTTGGTTAAGTTTATGATAATTTATAAGGACTTGAAGACAGACAGATAGCAGAGAATAGCAACACAAAGCAGTTGGACAACAATGAAGAATAAGGGAGTATGACTTGAACTCCAGGGAATCGAAGTTGTATTTTTGTTATTGATAGTCTATACTTTGATTATGAAAGAGTGCTGACTATGAATTTGAGATTTAATATATTAAATTTATTGTGTATTCAAGGTCGACTTAGTACTGTTTACAATATTCATTCTGAGAGCCGACTTTGTAAAGTTAAAAGATATATATATATATATATATATATATATATATATATANCATTCTGAGAGCCGACTTTGTAAAGTTAAAAGATATATATATATATATATATATATATATATATACACACACACACACACACACACACATAAGATCTTTTTGTAAAGATTGAAAATGGATTCGTGGCACATGTAGAAGAGTGAAGTGAAGAGAAGACATGTGAATGGTAGAGCAGAGAATGGTAGAGCTATAAAGGAACTATCAAACCATATGTGATGCTTGTTTTTGTTCATGACTAAGAACCTTTTGTAACAGAATTACACTGTAAGAGTTGTAAGCTCATTGGCCCCTAACAGGGTGTTGTGAACCTTTAATAGGTTGTTATTCCTCTAACAAAGAAATGTACTATATAACATTCATCTCCTAACAGGGCTAGGTCTCCTTACAAGTACATTATACTATAGTACATGTTTGTGGGTATCATCGCCACCGGGGTTTTCCCTTGGCCAGGGTTTCCTCATAAACAAATCATGGTGTTATGAGTTATGTGTTATTTGTTTATGTTCTTTCCTTTACTGCAATTGTATGGTTATTGTTCAAGTGGTTAAAGAATTTAATTAACTATTATAATACTGATTCAACCCCCCTCTCAGTATTATTCAATTGTAACAATTGGTATCAGAGCTTCTGGCCCTTGGAGAAAAAGGCTAACAACTTGTGGGAGATCAGAATGGATTTGAATAGTTTACAGGAGAACTTTGAAGCTGCACTTGAAGACCTTGATAATGCTAAAGCAAAAAATGGTGAATTAAAGTTTAACATCCGAAGAGCTAAGAAATTCATAAAAAAACTGAAAGAACAACTTGAACTTTCCAGAAGTCAGAGAGAAGATCTTGTGGTTTAGATAAAAGAAGACTCGGATGACAATAATTCAGATCAGGTGAAGCTACTGAAAGAAGAGATTGAGACTCTGAAGCTTGAGAACAAGAATATGGCTAAATAAATACAGGTATAGGAGGATGCTAAGAAGAAAGCTGAGTAAACCTTGAAAAGTGCATTGAATCAAATGAAAGAAGAAGCTGACAGCTAGAAGAACAAATACTTAGAATTGGAGAAACACAATCAGATTGTGAAATATGAACTTGCTGAAGCAAAGAAACATATTGAGAAACTTCACACCAGTAGTGATTTGATTGATGAACAACTAGACAAGCATAAACCTATAGGTGACATGATTGGTATTGGCTTCAATGAAGCTGAATGTTCAAAGAATCAAGAAGAGAAATTAGTTGAGAAGATTAATGCTAAGAAACTATCTATTGAATAACCTACACAACAGATCAGACCTTTTAGAGGTAGATGCTTTGGTTGCAACAGATTTGGAAACATGAAGAAATATTGTAGAGGTAATGCCCCTTTTAGAACTTTTTCTGGTTATTATTTTAACTATAATGGATATGGGCACAAGAAGATAGAATGCAGAAAATCTGGTCATAGACAAGACAATGGAAGAGAACCTAAAATAAAACCTACATGCTACAAATGTAACAACATTGGACACATTACAAAGTAATGTAAATTACAAGTTAATCAAGAAAGAAGACCACCTATATGTTACAAATGCAAAAATCGAGGACATATAGAGAAGTTTTGCAGGTATAATGGAGTAGATAACAGAAGAACACCACCTCCTATGAAACCTCAAAAGAATGGAAGTGATAATGGAAAGAGTATTGTAGATGTGAAGAGTGATTTTGAAAATTGTTTTAAGAAAGAAGAATTCAACAACAGTGGTAAGATATGGAAGATTAAAGAAACTAGTGAGACATCAATTCAGGGAGAGTTAGTAGATGCTACTGGATCTTCGCCTGAAGGTAGCAAGATAGAATCGACCTAATTGGCCAATCATGGCCTTAGGGGAGCATTAAATGCAACACATTAGAATTTATCCTGCCCCATAAATCATGTAGTGAGCTCATGCGAGCTTGGGAATATGTTGAGCCAACATTATGGATTATATATCTAAAAGCACATCATTAGTCGACTTGTATATTTTGATCATGATATTTAGTGGCCGACTAGACAGTTTGGATGAAAAATAAAAGTTATAACCTAACTTGTATAAAGCACTATGTTATGATCTATTTTCTATCATTTGACAAGGAGTGAGCAAGGAGATCCAAGAGCAGAAGTATTTAGACATTTCTACACCTATCGTGTGTGATCGATCGAAGCATAAACTCAGATTTTTGCGTGTGAAAGGTATTCTACATTATCTAAGCTATGGATGCACCTATGATTTTTGATGTTGTTGATCATCCTAGATAAAAATTCAAGAATTATCCTTTTAAGTATTGTGAATAGAACCCGGAAGGAGCATTTTAATAGACCCCTCATGGCATATTGCACGTAGAGGACATCAGGGATTATATATATTCTAAGTATGACACATTGGGAGAGGATGATATAGTCACTAAAATGGAAGATGTGACTGAGAACGAAACCGTGAAAGAAGAATGGAAACATGTCAGTCAATTAAGTATAATGAAGATTATGGATATGTGTGACTTCAATGAAAATGAACAGTTTAAAATACTTATGAGCAGCGTTCATGACCAATTCATATGGATTAGTAGCCAACCTGTGAAGATATATAGTGTCCTAATTCATGAGATTTCTAGTTTAGACAACACTAGAATTATACCCGTTGCAGAGAAACATGTCAAGAAGGAAGTTGAAACCCTAACACAGTCGAAGTGGGATAGAAGGGCAATGATAGTAAATGACATTTTCCAACAAGATGTAAGGTTGATTGCAATGATACTTGGTTACAAATTTTTCTACAACAACAGACATAATTCAGTATCCGCTGGAGTTATTATGATGGCATGGAGAATGATAAAAGAAAACACACTACACAACCTATGTGAGGTATTGGCACAACAATTTCTTGAGAATGTAAAACTTGTGAAAAAGGACAAAACACAGACTTTCAGGTTTGGATCAATGGAAAAGGATGCCAAATATAGATAAGCATAGGTACTAATCCTGAAGTAGAGTAGTCAACCAATCATTAGTCACCAAGGACTGATGCACTTGCTACAAATTCTAATCAGACTTAGAAAAGAGAATTACTCCCAGCTTCTTCCTGAGATACTCAAAAATATCTTTTGATAAAGGTTTCATAAATATGTCTGCCAACATTTCTTTGGTGCTCACATAATCCAATTTCACTTCTCTCTTTGTAAATTTTTCTCTTAAAAAGTGATATTTTATTTATATGTGTTCCACAAGGTTCTTTGACATATTAAGAGTGCTAGTGTTGTCATAGTTAATAACAATAGGATAATTAATCTAAATTCCAAATTTTTTAATCATCTGCTTGATCCAAACCATTGTGGAAAAATTCAATGATGTTTCTACATACTCATCTTATGCGGTTGACTGAGAAATGTAATTTTGCTTCTTCCTTGTCCAAGTAACCAACCTGTCTCCAAGAAATACTGCTCTTCCTGAAGTACTCTTTCTGTCACCAACACAACCTACCCAATCTGCATCTGTATACACATGAAGTTCTACATTTTTTGAGTTAGGATACCATAAACCATAGTATATAGTCCCTTTTAAATATTTGGATATTCTTTTTATTTCCATTAAGTGATTTTGTTTTGGTTCAGTTGCAAATGTTCCAACAATGCCAACTACATTAGAAATATCTGGTCTAGATTGAGTGAGATATATGAGTTTTCCAATCATATAATTGTATAGTGTTTTTTCAGCTGCTATAGAGTCTTCTTTTCTAGAAAGATTTCTTCCTGTTATCATCGGGGTGCTTACTAGTTTGCAATCTTCCATCTTGAATATCTTCAATATCTCATTCACATATTTAGACTAATTTATGAATATAACTCTATCTGTCTATTTTACATTTAATCCCAAAAAGTATTTTATAGGTCCAATCATGCTCATTTTAAACTCGCTCTGCATCTCTTTAGAAAATTCTGCACTAAGCTTGTCATTACCTCCAAAAATAATGTCATCAACAAAAAATAGCAACAAGTAATAATCCTTCAGGTGGCTCTCTTATGAATAAGTTACAATCTTTTGCTCCCTTCTTGAATCCTATCTTTGTCAAGTAGCCATCAAGTCTCTCATACCATGCTCTTGGGTCTTGTTTGAGTCCATAGATGGCTTTCTTTAGTCTGGATACCATGTTTGGTTTGTCTTATAAATTAAATCCTTCAGGTTATTCTATGTAAACTTCTTCCTTCAAGTCACCATTCAGAATTGCTGACTTGACATCCATCTGATATACTTTAAAGTTATTGAATATTGCATAAGATAAAAACAATTTAATAGCTTCTAGTGTACTCACATGGGCAAATGTATCAGAGTAGTCAATTCCTTCTCTTTGTGCATATCCTTTACATACTAGTCTTGCTTTTTTTCTTATCACTATAACATCTTTATTCATTGTGTTTCTGAATATCCACTTAGTTCCAATCACATTTTTGTCACAAGATCTAGGGACCAGTTCCCATGTGTCATTCTTAATTATCTGATCTAATTCTTCTTGCATTGAATTTTTTCAATCTGGATCATTACAAGCATCTTCAACACTTAAGGGTTCAATTTGTGAAAGTAAACATACCTCTTCATCAATGGTTAAACCTTTTGCTTTAGATCTTGTCAAAACTTTATAGCTCTGATCTCCAATGGTATCTTCTTTTGAACGGTATCTAGATGTGTATTTTGGAATTTCAGGTGTGAAACTGTCATGTGTAATTTGTGATTCCTCTTCACTTGGTTCAGGGTTATTGCATGATACATCAATATAGTCAATCATTTCTTCAATAAATTTTTCTTTACTGATAGGTCTAGGTTCATCTTCAATCATAGGTGCATAAGCATAGTATCTCTCTTGAATCATGAACTTCTCATCAATCTTCACATGTGCCCTTTCAATGATTTTCTTCAACCTCAAATTAAAACATCTGTAAGCTTTTCTCTTAGTAGAGTAACCAAGAAAAATACCTTCATCGCTTTTAGCTTCAAACTTACCAACACCATCATCAATCTTGATGTAACACTTGCTTCCAAATATTATGAAGTATTTTACTGTAGGCACATTACCAAACCAAAGTTCATAAGGTGTCATGTATGTGCCTGACCTTTGTTGAATTCTATTGATACTATAGATTGTTGTATTGATTCCCTCTCTCCAATAGGTGTGTGCAAATTTTCCTTCAATCATGATAGTCCGCGTTGTGTCAAGTATGATCATGTTTCTCCTTTCTGCAATTCCATTCTGTTGGGGGATTCTAGGTGCACTTAGCTGTCTTTTGATCCCATGTTCTTTGCAGTACTCAAGAAACTTGTCAAAAGCTTCAGATTTATCTTTCAAGAACGCAACCCATATTATCCTTTATAAATCATCAACAAACAAAAAAAATACCTTTCACCATAGTATGATCTTGTTTGAGTAGGTCCACATAAGTCTGTATGCACCAGATCTAATTTTTTCTCTGCGGAGTTTTGTTTTCTTTTGAATGAGTTCCTCAATTACTTTCCCATCACACATTTCCTACACATAGTATCAACTAGTGTTGCAATACTAGGAAGGTCTCTTACTGCCTTTACATTGCTTATCTTTACTATGTTGTCAAAATTGATATGACAAAGTCTTTTATGCGATAACCAACTGTCATCTACTTTTGCAACAAAACAACTTACTTTGGAGTTGAGAAGAAAGACATTACCTTTAGTCTTTGAACCTGATGCAATCATGTCTCCTTCTTTGTTATTAATGATGCACTTGTTGTTTTTGAATTCCAACTGATATCTTTTATCGAGCAACTGTCGAACACTTAGTAAGTTATGATGTAAACCATCAACATACAGAACATCATTTTTTTTGTTCTTTCCATTTAGAGTTATTGACCCTCTACCTATGATAGGTTTAGGAGTGTTATCTCCAAATCTAACCATTCCACCTTTTTACTTATCCAAATGTACAAATCTATCTTTGTCTCTTGTCATGTGATGTGAACACCCGCTATTAATGATCCAGTTTGTTCTGATATCTGCTTGGGAAACTAATGCCAATTCTTGTGCTTTTTTTTCATCTTCAATTTCCATTTCTTCAAACATTTTTTCAATATCTTTAATTGCAACGAATCCAATTGCATCCTCTTCTGAATCATCATCAGTCCCACCATCTTTATCATAGTAGCATTCCTTTGTATATTTAGGCTTGTATTCTGTTATGAACTTCTTGACTCTTGTAGGACACTTGGATGCAAAAAGGCCAACTTTGTTACATGAAAAACATTTGAATGGTGACTGTCCTTCATATTTTATTTTTCCTTTCCTTTATTTCTTAGCAATCATGGCAATGATTTCTTCTAGTTCTTTATCCACTTCTTCTTTCTCAATATTACTAGAAGTTCTCACATATTTATTACCATGTACTAAGGCTTTGAAGTTTGTTTCAATTTTAGGTTCTATCTTCAATCTTGATATCTCAAATGTTGAAATTTTGATGATCAAGGTTTCTCTTTTGAAGTCTTTTGAAAATTGCATAGTCTCATCAAAGATGTTTATCTTGCTCTCGTAATTTGTTGTCAATGTAGTCATCAATTTGTCCATTGTGTCTTCCTCTGAAATTTCTCCACCATTAATTCTGATTCCCGAAACTACTTCATTAATCCTCTAATTGTAAGCTCTGATGTTTTCTTCAGGTAGCATCTCTAAATTGCTGTATCTCTTCTTCCATATCTTTCTACATGCATTCTTTTCTTGGATGTCTCCTTCAAACATGTCTTCTAGGTACTTCCATATTGAATAGGCTTTGTCTGCCTTCTTAATCTCAAAAAATTCACTGTCAGATAAGGCACTTATTAGGGCTTCTTTGGCAATTGCATTTTGGGTGAATACCTCCTTTTGTTTAATAGTAGAATCTTCTTCTGCAAGATCTTTCAAAGTAGGAACATCAATTGCATGAGTAGCAACCTCATAGATCTCAAAACCAACACACTTTAGGTGTGTTATCATTTTGTTCTTCCAGTCAAGATAATTCTCTTAATCATACTTAGGACTCTCTTTTCTGAAGTACACCATTTGATCTACCTTAAGTTGTTAGGATTTCTCTTCAAGGCACTTGGCTCTGATACCAATTATTAGGAATAGTCCCAAGAGATAATTGAGAGAGGGGGTGAATCGGTTATCTAATATTTTAAATTATTTTCTCCAATTAAGTACAAAATAACATTAAGCATAAATACAACAAGATAACACAGAGTCGAACACCATAATTTTGGTTACAAGGAAACCAAATAGGTAAAACTCCCGGTGGGAATTAGCACCAACAAAGAACTACATTAGTGTATAATGATCCTTGTTAGAAGATCTTACAACCCTATTAGGATTTGATCTTTACAATGCAATAAGTATAGTGACCTGGTCAATGGTCAGACCTTGTTAGGAGCCTTTTACAAATAACCCTATTAGGGGTGAGGACACACTGTACAAGAGAATACTGCTCAAATGATGAAGATAACAACCTTCTTCAAAATAGAAATACACTATATCTGATAATTGAACTGTTTAAGTAGACCTGTTGTCTTGATCAGTTCCAGCAAATTGTATACACTCTACTTCTTCACATAGATCTTCAACTGCTGAATGATACATCTTTACTGTCCCAATACAACTAGCATCCTGTTCTACTCTTTTCTACTATCTATTTCTTCTCCTTCACACTTGGCGATCACAAATGAACTACTAAAGTATCTTCCTCAAAAGATATGATTGTGTTGGCTGTAGGAAGACTTTCAACAACTTTCTTTTCAGTTAAACAAAGCACACAACATAATTAGAACTGCGCAACTTAAAATGAATAGTCACATTGCTTCACACAGTCAGCTCCACCAAAATAACTCAAATGACACACTTCAGATGAAACATGTTAAGCGCCTTTGTTTAATAAATTTTAACTCATAACTAAACATGAATCCAACCATGCATATCCCAAAGATAGGTGCAACAGAAGAAATAATGAAATTACTATTGGCTCTTAATAACAATCTTCTGAAACTGTAGCTGGTGAACAGATCAACATAACTCAACTTTAACTGCACTATAGAATCTACGTGTATGAACATAGAATAATAAATATGTCTACAACATATAAATGACTACGCAAGGCTCCAACATATCCATATTGAAAATTGAATAAAAAACACTATTGTATACTATATGTTGTCATCAATGACAAACATACAGTCCACTGTTTGCATAATGGAAAATCTCCAACACATCAATCCTCACATTTGCACTTTATATAATATTTTTAGTAGTCTTATTCAAACATTTGTAGTCTTTTCTCTTAGTATAATATCCCAAGAACATTATTTCATCTCTTTTAGAGTCAAATTTTCAATATCTAGCATCTTTTAGCATATAACACCTACCTCAAAATACTTTGAAGTAACTTACATTTACTTTGTGTCCATGCCAGATCTCATAAAGTGTCTTGTTAGTTCCCTTCTTCAGTTGTACTAAGTTAAGTGTATAAGAAGCAGTGCTAACTGCTTCTCACCATAAGGTTTGAGAAATAACATTCTCACATCAGTGTCCTAGCACAATCCAAAATGGATATGTTTATTCTCTCAACTATCCTATTTGGTTGTGGTTTCCTCAGTCCAAACATTTGTCTCTTTACACCATGTTCATTGTAGAAGAGTGTAAACTCATCAGAAGTAAACTCTCCTCCTCTATCATATCTCATATATTTCAGTTGTCTTCCATTCTCTTTTTCAACTCTAGCCTTGTACCACTTAAACATTTGGAATGCATTAGGTTTTTGTTTTACAAACATGACCAACATCATTCTAGAATAGTCATCAACAAACAAAATGAAGTACCTATATCCATAATAGCTTTTTGTTCTCATGGGACAACATAGGTTGGTGTGTACTAATTCCAAAATAGCTTGTGTAGTGTAAGACTTTCTTGTAAAAATTAATTTCATCATCTTACCTACTTCACATCCCTTGCACATGATATTCTCAGGTTTGTCTAAACTCGGAAGACCTCTTACTCTGTTCTTCTTACTCACTTTGATTAAGTTGTCAAAATTCACATGACATAGCCTTTTGTGCTATAACCATACATCTTAAGTCTTAGCAAACAGACAACTCTTTTTAGAAGTATCAAGGTAGAATAGGTTACCTTTATATTGTTCTCCAATAGCAATTTGACTTCCCTTCTGATCAGATATCTTTACCAATCTGTTTTGGAATTCTAGTTAGTGTCTTGTATTTTTCAATTGTCTCAATCAAAAAAATGTACTTTAGACCTTCAACCCAATAAACATCATCACATATAGTATTGTCCAGCAGAATTATAGAACCTTTTCCCTTCGCAAGATATGGAGCATCATTTCCAAGTCTAACATTACCTGTATAATGCTCTTTAAAGTAATAAAAGTATCAGTATCACTAGTCCTATGGTGTGAGAAACCACTATCTATAATCCATGTATCATTTTTACTTACTTATGAGATTAGAACGTTTTCCTTTACATACCTTTCTTCATCAGACTCATCTTTAATAGAAACATAAACAATTTATACATCTTCATCATTGGTGTCATCATCAAATGGTCCTCCATCAACAATAAAGAATGATTTCTTTCCTTTATTCTTAAAGTCTTTGATTCTTCTGAATCTTTTTTCTCTCTTCGTTTTATCTCAATTGTCTTTCTTCTCATTATTGTTAGAATAGCTAGAAGCAATGTGACCAATCTAATTGGAGTTAAAACACTTCAAAGGTAGTAACCCTTGGTTGTTTCTTTTACCTCTCGGTAGTCTCCTAGATAATAAAGCTTCAAACTCAACTTCATTTCTTTCATCTTCATCATATAGTTCCTCTATCTCACTTTTATAACTATGAAATATTTCACTAGAACTACTTGCATATCTATCAGTGGATCTAGATTCTCTAGACTTTCCAATAGTCAAAGATGATTTGAATGCAGATTCAATCTTAGAAGCAGTAGGCAAACTATTATCAAAATCATTCATCTCAAAACTAGTTACCTTACAGATCATAGCATCCGAGGTAACACTCATCTAAGGAATGGATCTCAGTTCTTCTATTGCAGATACTCGAATGCCATAGATAAGTAATAGTGTTCTTAGTAACTTGCTTGTAACATATTCTTCTTTAATGTGTCCTCCAACACCTCTGATAGCAATAGAAATTTCCTTTAGTCTTGTGTTGTATAGTGCAATAGTTTCTCCTTCTTTCGTTCTCACAGATTCAAACTTTCCTCTTAAGATTTCAGCTTTATCCTTTTGAACATGTTTATCTCTACCATATACCAGTGTTAACTTGTCCCACATCTTCTTTGCACTATCATATCCTTGAAGATCATTGAACTCTAGGTCGGTGAGAGTAGATGATATCTCTAGAATAAATTGTGTATGTTTCTATCTTTCTCTTATTTGATCAAGTGTTAAAGGACCAACCAATGGAGGTGAGTACTCATTGTCAAGATGGTTTAATGCATAATCTCAAATTCTAGATATGTGTAGCCTCATCATGTTCTTCCATGTAGAAAAGTTATTCGTGTTCAACTTAGGTGCCTCCCTTTTATACATCTTCGGATCTTTCACTCAAGTCCCTTTAAACTTATCTCTCAGAGCATGAGCTCTGAAACCAATTGTTGGTTTACTGAGAGGGGGGGTGAATTAAAAAAATATTGAATCTTATAACTTAAAACTTGGATCTCTTATTTAACTCGATAACTCAAATAACAATAGCAACCGAAACTATGTTAACTCTACTTATCTCAATAAATAACATATACCATAAGAAACTAACATCTATAATTATCAATACAACACACATAACACAAGATTTAACAAGAAAACCCAATTTGGGAAAAAACTCCATGGGAATTGTCAACCACAAAAATAAATACTCTTTTGAAGTATCCTCTATTAAGAGCCAATCCTGTTAAAGATTACAATGTACATTTTTTAGATGTGACCCTATTATGAGATTTACCTTAGATCTCTTAAGATCTTCACCCTGTTAGGAGTGGTCTAGTCAAAGGGATTAAACATTCATCCTAGAATGTTACCTTTCTAAAGGATTTACAAAAGGACAAATTATGTCCACTTTGTTAATAGATTTTTCTATTACAACGGTTAATAAAAAATAGTGTAATGATTTGATCTATATATCTGCAACTACCTCTTTCTTGATCAGATCCCTTATGCGATCTTTGTTACTACTGACATCAATAACTAATCAGTCTCTTCTCTAGACTAGATCTTCACCTCTTTTCTATTCTCTACTTCACTGGGTAAGTTGACCACACTTTAACCTTTCAAATTTTCTAGCATTTCTTGTAAACATACGAGCCCATCAATATATAGGCCTCTTTTTTGCCTCTTAATCTCCTTGATTAGGTTTTCCCTTCTTTTCTCTTAGTCGTCAGATCATCTTTTTGAACTAATTTAATGTATCTACGACTCGGTTAAATGGTTAACCTTTTTCTCGGAACTTGCACTATTCTTGGAACTCATAACTTCTCTTTTGTTTCTTAATCTTCATCTCAAATTTTGAACTTGACTTTTCATGACCGTAGATCTTTGTAACAAACTTTTTCTTCATCCTTAGCATCTTCTTGATCTTTGCGCATTCACATTGAATTCATTCTAATCGTTGAGTTCAAACCTTGTTCTACACTCGGTGACTGACTTCACTCAGTGTCTAACTTTTCTCGGTAACCAACCTTGCTCGGTGACTTACCTCTTCTCGGTTGTCAACTTTTCTTGATGACTGAATTTTATTTTCTCAACCGACTAACACTTCACTTTACCAATAGACTTCTCTCTGCTTGGTAACTAGGCTTATTCCCTTTACCAACTTGACGTTTCTTTCTTTACTAACTAAAAAACATCAAAACTTAAGTAGAGAATAATTTTACCAATAGTACCTTATCATTGTCTGATCTTTATTATTTGCCTAATTAAGCTCCTCTCCAAATGATATGGTAACTTTAAATATAAACCATAAATCAATTACTTGACATCAATGACAAAATAACAACTAATCTAAACATTTTACTGTCTTGTATTCTTCTGAGCTCGATCTTCATCATTATTACCATCACTTAGTTAACACTATGATCTCCAAAAGGATTGGCACCATCCATTGCTAGATAAATCCTTGCATTCCTTGGCTCATTTCTTAAATCTGGCCTATTTTCCTCAATATCTTTCAAATATTTCCTATCTGCAGCCATACAGATTGACACCATCTTGGCTCCTCCCTTGTGTATGATAATCCATATTTTTTTCCAACTCCTTGCATTTGAAAATCTTCTCAAACCTTGGATTTAGTGAAATGTGTTGTATTACTTTATATGGAACCTTCTTAGATACTTGATCTTGAAGATACCTACCTATGTGACACACATGGCATTGCTGCAAATTTGTACTCTTTCCATAGTCTAAGATGTGGTCATTTAGACATGCATCATATATATTTTACTCCATTCTGATGTCTTTCATCAGTGAAGATACTTCTCTACGAGAATGAGGCAAGATATTGTCCTTTAGAAGTATTTTGTTTTCCAAAAGCCTACATGATGCAATAAATTATTTTTATAACTATACACAATACTTAAATTTTTAGACATCTAACGAATTAATTTATAGGAATATCACATTCTACCTTAATATATCAGTAAAGCACATGTTTTTCAATCCATGTGCAACCTTCAATTTCATCAACAACATAAGTGTCACCAATATAGAAGTATCTAAAATTGGGAAAAGAGGCATCCTAGCCAACTGGGCTAGAGGCAAATCACTAACTTCTTTAGAAGATATGTAGAATTCTTGGGTAAATTCATTGAGAGTGGCTATCATTAGTGACATCTATTGGCTCTTCAACAATATTTGGAACTGGAAGGGGCTTTTCATCAAAAAATCAATTAAAATGATCAATAATAATGTGTTAAATAATATACATATTTATTTATTGTAATATGAATACAAATATATTAATTATAGTGTACCTCTTCTATATAAACTCCATAGTTCAATCTATGTATACCAACAAGTCTTCACTTCTTTAGTTTCCTATTTTTGCATCTATCGCAAGTGAAATATATCATTTCATTTAAGTATTCATTTTTACCTGGAAGAGGTCTTATTGCCCGTTCATTTGAATATTTAGATGATGATGACATGCTATTTCCCTTCAT
Organism: Thuja plicata; assembly: GCA_018584345.1. Taxonomy (NCBI): domain Eukaryota; kingdom Viridiplantae; phylum Streptophyta; class Pinopsida; order Cupressales; family Cupressaceae; genus Thuja; species Thuja plicata. Next base: position 1,022,231 of record MU228109.1, read on the forward strand.
GCACCATGTACTATCAAAAATAAGAGTATAACTTTTAAATTGAGTATTACATCTTCTTGAAGAGAAAATGACTATTACAACTTAAGAATTTGAAACTTCAAAACTGTGGCTTTAAGGTGACATACACAAAAGTGGAAAAGTTTTAGCTAATTTTTATATAGAATTTATTACAACACAAACTAACCAAAAGTTTTGAACTTTGAAGAGATGGGATTTTAAGTGCATTTTCTTGTTCTTGGATCACTCTTTTTTGGACATTTTCTATGTGGATGCATAGCATTAGCATTGGAAGTTGAAAATAATTTTTTTCTTATACTAGTACCATGTGACACGTACATCAAAGATTCAGATATAGATTACCAATACATTGTATTGAGGTAAATGTAGGGTAAAGACCAACAACAATAACCTAATATGAATGCTTGTGTGTCCTTAGGTAGCTTGAGATAGTATGTTAGAACAATTTCTATCATTGTTTAACATAATTCTATCCAAAAAAAAAAAGATACCATGCTTTGAAGTTTGTCTCGTGATACGACCCTCATGTCATGAGCTGCTTGAATCAGTAGCCCATTTGTGAAAACCATCATTTACTTGAACCAAAGAAAGTAATCTATTTTTTTTTTTAAATCACAATTATTATTACACTCCAAAGATTAATTAAATTTTCTCATTACACTACCCCTAGTGTCATAGTATGGTAAGATTTTTTCAAGGTGTTTGCTAATTTTAAGGGTTTTAGTGATGAGACAAAGGAGTTTCATAATTTGTGTAAGTACTCTAAAACATATATTTTTCCATCACTAACTAGTTTAATCTTTTTCATAATAACAATGATATGAAATATTATTGTATATGCTACCTATTAAATTGTACTTTAGTGTTTCATTTCATTAAAATGATACTGCAAGTACAAAAAACAACAACATAAATACCTTCTCCGCCATTTTGAATGGACACCAAAAAGATAGCCTAATAGAAAGCTACAAAGAAAAATGTGTGGATGTTAGTTGTGATCATTACATAAATAGTTGTTGAAATATATGAAAATCGTGTATCCCAAAAAAAGTAATGCTCACCCAAATAGTGGAAAAGAGAACTTTTATACACAAAATCTTCAATTTTATCTTTATAAGAAGCTTGCAAAAACCAAACACTGGTCAACAAGATGTATCATACTTTAACTGAAAACATGTCTTATAGATATCATACTAAAAGCATGTCACTGAAAACAAGTCTTATTTAAAAAAGAGCCACTAGTGTTGCAGGCCAATACTGAAGATAAGTCTGAAATCTCTTAGTAGAATTTTAAACATAATATATAATAATCAAACATATTAAAGGAAATTTATTAATTTATTAATGTAAAAGAAAAAATATTGAATGTTGATATTTTTTAAGTCATGTTTTAAGTGTAACTTGTTAATCCAGATTTCTTAATTGACATAGGTTATCTTAAATATGAGTTACAATTTGTAATTATTTAATCTATTGTAATTGTTAATAAATAGAAATTAATATATTTTTACATCAATAGGATTTATTTGTATTATAATTGGTTTAAAAAATATCAACAACCATCACAACAATTCATAAGTGTTCACATAAGTCCTCTCCCCTACTCACTATATTAATACTATACTAATATTACAATACTATGTCAAGACACTATTCCAGGCATCATATTTAAGGAATATACATGAAACCACAAATAATAATAATAATGTCTATCAAAACTACACTTACAGCTCTCAAGATTGCCCAAATATGACCCTTCACCTACCTAAAATGACAAACCTGTTTTATTTTTCTGGCATCAAACTGTTCCTCCAAGAGAATCCTTAAAATATTTACAATTTTTATTTCCCTTTAGCACACCTTTCCAAAACATTTTGAATTTCTAAATTTCATCAAGAAATAAAATTACAAGACTGTAAATGTTATTTTGAAATTAGAACCATATACTGTTTCTCTTCCCAAGTTTCCTATGCATCAGTTTGGTTTGAATAATATTATTTTCTCTTCTTTTGGCATTCAATCTTCTCCAGAAAATATAGTCCTTATGGGAAGAGTAGAATGGAATGGAACCGAATAGAATAGTTGCATGAGAATTCAGGGGAGATTCTTCTCAGAATCACTCACGAAACTTGCCAATCTTAAAAGCTTAGTATTGAATAATTTGACATTAAGCGGGGAATTAAGTTTTAACAATAGCCTGGCCAGGCTTGAAAAAACTGATATGAGGGATGTAAAACATACATCTAAGGTCTCAAGTGGACAGTACCTTGTCAGCTTTAAATATCTCCATGTGGAATGCATTGAAAGTTTAATTGAAGTGGATTTAGAACTGGATGCAAATTTAAACACAGAGGGGCATTGAGGTAGAAGATTTGTCATTTTCTTCATGTCCAAGCTGCTTAGACAAGATCATCGTGGATGGATGTTTGAAGTTGAAAAAGATCAGGGATATTGAAGAGTTGCAAGGATTGAAATATCTACATCTTTCAGCTGGTATTGTAGCTATATGGGACTGCATTAAAATGTGGCAGGTATGTTTTTAATTTTGAGAGGAAAGCAATTTTATGTATTGTTTTTATTAAAAAAATTGTTTAAATTGTAAATTTTGTTTTTGAATACCTTGTTCTAAATAGAAAACTGTGATATTTTTTGAACTATAGATTTCTGTTAAAATTAATTTAATTTTGAGTTTGTCAATTTTATTTCTTATAATATTTAGAAATATTTTAAAGTTATAAGGTGATTTTAATCTATAATTCTATTATCTTTTATAAAATTTTCAGAAGTTTTTAGTTTCAGATTTCAAGTATTAAATATTTATTAGGTTAATCGCTACTATGCCCATTCAAAAAGTACCATCATTGTTTACTAGTTTAATTTGCAAATCAAATGGTAATGCGCAGAACAGTCTACAACTACTCAATGTGTTATCTTCTCTTATTGGGCCGAATGAAAAAGCTACCAAAATTCCTACCAATCAGGCAGAGTTAGTTATTCCTATTAAACAACAGACTAGTCCAATTATCATGATTACGCTAATTAAAAGCTCTTATAAAGGGGAAGATTGCTGATATTTTTTAACGATTCCTCCCATGGACTGGATGGTGACGTAAATTGGAAAAGGATATTATATCGTTGTTGTTGTAGTTACTAAAGAAAGAAAGTTAGTGAAGATGCAAAATAAGATGACCAATTGGATTCCAATGGTTTTAGACGGGGAAAACCGATTTATAGTAACAATTCAAAAAATGGGACAACGGAAAATACTCTTAAGAATTGGAAGGCCAACTGTTGTCGACTGTTTGACTCTTCAGCTGCTTGGATTAGGCTTATATATTTCTGCCATGTTTCATTGTAAATGTTCATTCAATTGGTGACATTAATATATTTCTCTGTTCTTAGTGTGGATGTAGGTTATTTTGCCGAACAGCAATAAAATCTGTGTTTTAATCTCTGTGCATTTATATTCTAAATTCTTCTGTTTATATTCTGTTTGTTTAAACTTCACAATTGGTATAAGAGTGAGGTTGAATCGCTGTTGAGATTTCGGTGGTTGAAATTTTGGAATCATGGAAGATTACAAAATGCAGAAATTTTCTAGGAAGAATTTCGGAATATGAAAGATTCAGATGAAATCCATGTTGATTAAGCAAGACCTTTCTCTTGTGCTCGATGGAAAAATGAAAAAGCCATCTGCCATGAAAGACGAAGATTGGGAAACGCTTGACAAAATGGCCAAGGCAACAATCTTCCTTTCGCTTAATGAAAATGTGTTGTTCAATGTTGCGGAAGAAAAAACAACAAAAGAAGTTTGGGACAAACTTATACAAGCTCAAGATGAAGGAAGGTTGCACAATGACGAGCCACATCAATGAATTCAACACATTTATCAACTAAGCCAATTCGGTTGGCATGACACAAGATGATGACAGTAAAGTTGTTCTTCTTTTATGCTCTCTACCAAGCAGTTGGGATCACATTATTATAGCTGTAAGCACTTCGACCTCAAGTTCTAAAAAGTTCTTTTGATGAAGTATCTGCCACTCTTCTTTCCGAAGACTTGAGGAGGAAGAATGATGAGCCCTCATCTGGTCATGCTCTCACAATGGTGAGCACCAAGAATAGAGGAAGAAGCCAACATAGAGGCAGAAATAATTACAATCACCGGTCACAATCAGCTAGAAGATTGCAGTCTATAGGAAGAGAAGGCGGTTGTTGGTTCTATAGGAAGGTTGGTCATGTTAAGAAAGATTGTAGGAAATACAAAAAGGCACAACAAAAGGTATTGGACAACGCAGTGAACATAGCTCATGATAAAGATGATGACATCTTAATTCTTTCCACAAATGACATAACATCCGAATCTTGGGTCCTAGATTCTGGCGCTTCTTTTCACTTCACTTCGTGCACGGATTTGTTCACAAGCTACCAAGAAGGTGTGTTTGGAAAATTTTATTTGTCTGACAATAATTTGTGCGTAATTATTGGAAAAGGTGATGTTGTTTTGCTCTTAGATGGAGGAGTTAACTTGTTGTTAAGAGATTTTTAGCATATTCCTAAATTGAGGAAAAATCAGATTTTCGTGAGTCAGCTATATACACAAGGTTTTCTCACCATTCTCATGGACAAATAGAAAGTCACTAGTGGTTCTAGGGTTATCGCAAAACGCGATAAAGTGGGCATCCTTTATGTTGTTGAAACTATTGGTGAAGTGGGAGTTGCTATGACTCTTGTGGGCAGCGATGTCGCTCTTTGGCATCAAAGATTGAGTCACATGAGGAAGACAAGACTTGAAGTTATTCTGAGCCTAGATCAATTACCCGGTCTTAAATCTTCAGATTTGGAGTTTTGCGAACATTGCCTTTGTGGGAAACAAAAACGAGTCAACTTCTTGAAGAATGGCCATGACAAGAAGACAACACCATTGGAGTTGATACACATGGATGTCTTCGGTCCTACGGACGTAACCTCTCATGGAGGGGCAAATTACTTTGTCACTTTTCTTGATGATTGTACAAGGAAGATATGGATTTATCTAATTTCTCGTAAATCTGAAGTGTTTTCAAAACTTAAAATTTTCAAAGCACTTGTTAAAAATCAAAGTGGTCATTAGATTAAATGCTTGAAAATGGATAATGGAGGAGAGTTTTTCCCTTTGGAATTTGAAAATTTTTCTGCAGACTATGGTATTCAGAGAATTAAGATTATCCCCTTCACTCCTCAAGAGAATGGATCAGCAGAAACACTCAACCCAACTATCCTTGACAAAGCATGGTGCATGTTTTCTTATGCTGGAATAAGAATGGAGTTTTGGACTGAGGCTTGCAATATAGCTGTGTATCTAATTAATCGGAGTTCTTCATCTCATTTCGATTTCGGTATCCCAGAAGAGGAGGGTCAGGAAAGCGAATCTCTTATTCTCATCTCTGTGTGTTCGGTTGTCAAGCATTTATTCATGTTCCTAAAGAAATAAGGAGCAAATTGGATTTTAAATCTTAGCAGTGTATCTTCATGGATTATGGAGAAGAACAATTTGGTTTCTATTTGTGGGATCCACTTGCAATGAAGGTAATTCGTAGCCGAGATGTAGTCTTCAATGAGGTTTTATTTCCATCTATAGAAACTAAAGGAAAAAAAAGTAACAGAGTATGTGCCTTTCTCTATTTTTCAAAAAATAATAGTTCACAGGAGTCTATCAATACTGATTTGTCTCAGTCTTCGAAAGCCATCGGTATGTATCAATCTATATCTATGCCTCCTATGGTGTACTTTAGACATACCCATGTTTCTATGCACCATATTACAGAAACAAATCTATTGTTTTACAGTGATAAATTGGTTATAGACAATATTCGAATGTCTCAGATGATTCTATCTCACCACGACATCAGCAGTACTTTGTTCCCCTTGAACATGAAAATACAATTGAATGTATTGAAGGCCCCATACATAACAAATAGTCTAGACAAGCCTTGAAACTGGTATCTCCTCTTCCCATTGAGAGGTCGAACAACCCTACGGTGGACCCTCAGCACTTTGCGGCAGCAGCAGAGAGGATAGGCCTGCATGAATCAGTCTATGGCCCACGTGAAGTACAGAGTCCGTGTGATGTACAGAGCCCGCGTGAACTACAAAGTCTGCGTGAAGTGTAGTGTGGCCCACGTGAAGAACAGTATGGGATCCGTTGCACCTCCCCTACAGACTAGCGTGGGATGCACAACATCTCCTCCACCTCAGTCCCATATGGAATCAAATCTATTTCCTCCAGTGCTGAACATAAAAACACGTCCTCTGATGATCAGTTTGCATCAAATACAGAATTGCGGGTATATGCCAGAGTTTCTCGCCCCATAGCTGATCAAATGTCAAATTCAAACTTTCAGCATGATGATTCGATGACTCTTGGATAGAGTAATGCATTTGGGAAGGTAAGAGGGTCTGGAATTCGAACTCTGCACTCTGCTCAAAATATTGATATGCAGAGACATACTGATGTTTTTAATAATATTGAGGCAAATGATATTGGTTATAATAATGATATCGATTTACTATCAAAATTATGTATTGATTTCAATCAGAATCAAGGAGGAGATCTACCAGACAGGGGAACATTCCCTCTAAATTTTTAGACTGTGAATTGTTACTCGCTGAAGAGGCAGAGCCTGAGATTTTAATCTCTGAGCATATAGAACCAACAAATTATAAAGAATCTTGTGTGAGAAGCAATAAGTATAAATGGAAAATCCCTATCCAAAAAGAAATGAGCTCTTCGGAAGTTAATCAGACATGGGATTTGGTCACTCATCCCCCAAATCGGAAACCACTTAAGAACAAGAGGATATATAAACTGAAAGATGAAGGCAGGGGCAACACACGCTACAAGGCCATACTAGTGGTAAAGGGTTATGCTCAGAAAGAGGGGATCGATTTCACTAATATTTTCTCTCCGGTTGTGAAAAATCATAACAATCTGGACTGTTTTGGGTCTAGCAGCCATCTGGGATCTTGAACTAGAGCAGTTAGATGTTGAGATAGCTTTTCTACATGGTAATGTGGATAAGGAATTGTTAATGGAGCATCCTCAAGGATTTATCAAAAAGGGGAGAGAACACATTTATTGCAGGTTGAAACAGAGTTTGTATGGGCTCAAACAAGCCCCAAGACAATGGTATTTAAAATTTCATCTCTTCATGCTTGTTCACAACTTCACTAGATGTGAATTTGATCCATGCATGTACTACAAGAAACTTCTAAATGGTGAGCTTGTTATTCTTCTCCTCTACGTTGATGATATGTTAGTAACCGAAACAAGCTCTAGAATTGTTGGTGTGCTGAAAACTAAATTGGCAAGTACATTGGCTCTGAAGGATTTAGGGGCAGCCAAGAAGATTCTTGGCATGACAATCACCCGCAATAGCAAGAAGAAGGAGATCACTCTATCACAAAAGGAATACATTGAAAAAGTAGTTGATCGTTTTGGTATGGCTAATGCAAATATTTTCTCTACTCCACTTGCTACACATTTTCATTTATCAGCTGATTCGTGTCCACAAACACAAGAAGAAAAAGAATATATGGAAGGAGTTCCTTACAAATCAGCAGTTGGTAGCATAATGTATGCTATGGTTTCTACCCATCCTGACATTGCTCATGCAGTGGGAGTTGCGAGTAGATTCATGAACCATCCAAGGAAGACTCATTGGGAGGCGGTCAAAAGGATATTGAGGTATCTAAAAGAGACTTCAGATTTCTCTTTATGTTTTGGTGGCAATAATATTTAGCTACAAGGCTTTATAGATGCAGATGTTTGTGGAGACTCAAAGATAAGAGAAGATCTACTACCGGTTATACCTTCATGTTTGCTAGAGCTGCTATTAGTTGGGCCTCAAGGCTGTAACATTCCATTGCTCTCTCCTTCGCTGAAGCTGAGTACTTGGCACTCTCCAAAGGTGCTCAGGAGATGATTTGGTTGCAGTGACTACTTGATGATATGAAGTATCAACATAATGATTATATTATATTTTGTGATAGTTACAGTGCTATCTTTATGGCTCATAATCATACATCTCAGTGATGTTCAAAGCACATTGACATTCATGCTCATTTTGTGTGGCACATGGTTGAAGGTGGGTTGATTGAAGATTGTTAAAATTGACACAAAACTCAATCAAGCAGATATTTTCACCAAGGATGTAACCAAAAGAGAAGTTTTTATGTACAAGAACTTTTCTTGGCTTTGTTAAGCTGAAATATAATTTGTGTTTTAATCTCTGTGCATTTATATTGTGAATTCTTCTATTTATCTTCTGTTTGTTTAAACTTCACAAATCATACCATTACTTCAACGTCTTTGCTCTCATGTGTGCTCTCTGCAATACACCCCATGCTTGTGAAACACACATTTTTTTGTAATGCTTAATTGTTATCTTCTTCACTAGAGCGTCAATAAAAGGCGCAGAAGAAATGTATCTAGCAATTTGGCATTTCCCTAAAGATGACCTGATTGTTAAGTATAGATATTTTTCATAAAATTTGAAGGTGTGTGATTATGTCTTAATCTGGATTTTCAAAATGCATGTTCTTCATTTTTTAATTTAAATGAAAAAAAAATTCATAAATTTATAATTTAAGGCTCAAATTCCAACGAGTTACTAACTTTTTTTCATCCTCTCATTTCTGACAAAAATAAAAATAAAAGGATTCTGAGAATCAATTAACTGTCTTAAGGTTCAATTAGCATCGCACCAAGAGCTGGATGATCTTGAAACTCTTGTACGAGAAGTAATTATCAAAATCTCTTCAACATCAACAATTCCTCCTTGGATTCAAATTTTAAATTTGAAGTATTTAAAAATTTTAGGCATATTTCGAGGATTAAGGTTGAGTGAAGAATGGGTAATTTGCTCTTTTTAATTTGAAAATTGGTACGTTACGGTATCTTGAGACCCTTGTTTAAAATTGATAAATAACTATCTGACACAAATGAAATTCAATTTTTAGGCCCCATTTCAGCAGAAAGAGCTTATGCTTGATGGAATATGCTTGGAGGAGTTTCCAAATTCATTGGAAATGTTAAGTAAATTGAAAAAGCTCGTCATTAAACGAATACAAGGTAAAATAGTATCACAATTGATGGGATATCCTTCTCCATGTTACTTTGGAAACTCAGTAATCTCATAAGCTTGGTATTGAAGAATTTTGTTCTGACTGGGGAATAGAGATTGAAAGATAGCATGGTCTCAACTACTCGTGGGACACTAATAGTGAAGCTACAAAAGATAGAAATAAAAAATGTAGAATGCATATCTAAGATTTCAATTAGCAGGCGACACCTTCGCAGCCTTGAATCTCTCCATATTGAAAGTTTGGAAAGATAAAATGAAGTGGATTTAAGAGTGGTAAACAGAAAGGGATGATCTGAGATAAAATAATTTTCAAGTTCTGCGTTTCAAAGTTTATAACTATCGGATGCTACAGAAGATCAAAGGTATTGAAGAGGCGCAAGGATTGGAATATCTACATCTTGCGGCAAATAGAAATCTCTTTCATATATTCAGAGATATGTGTCAGGTACTACAATTCCTCTGTACAATTACGTTTATCATTTGTTATGAGAGCCATTGTATATATATTGTAAATTGCATCTTGTGTATTCTGATTGTGCATTGAGAGAAGCAATAAAGAAAGTGTTAGACAGAGTCAATTCCTTCCTCCATGTATAGGTAGTTTGTTAAAATTATTGGTCTAGAAATAAGGGATAGTTTATACATCTTTAAGTTCAGTTATTTGTTGAAGAATATTTCTTGTATGCAGTTAAGATGCGGGTGAACTGTCAGCACTAACGGACAGTTAAACCAAACAGAACTAAACCACGTTTCCTAGTCTTCAGCAATGACTGCACTTTGGACTCTCTCATTTGTCTCCATGTATGAAGTCTGTTAGGTTGTAGTTTTGCATTTGTATTTGATCTTTTTTTCTTAACTTGTATGGAACTCTCTATAAAGAGGAAGGCAATGTAATCATTCGATAAGGAATAACAGAGATCCAATTTACTGTCCATCATTTGACAGTTGATTATTTGTTTGTTCTACTGCTGTAGCAGTTTCATTTATATAAGATCTTCCATTAAATTCGTATCAGAGCAAGGGTGATCTAAAGTTATTGATTGGTAAAGGGAAGTGTTGCTGTTGGAGAGGTTTTTTTTATCATTGTGAGTTGGAGAAAATCAGAGGTTTGCTGTAGCAGATCATCTTGTTAATATGGCAGCCAGTAGTAGTGTTTCCCAACCTCAAATTCCTCTTTTCAGTGGTAAGAATTATGAATTTTGGTTTATTAAGATGAAAAATTTGTTTTGTTCACAAGATATTTGGGATTTGGTAGCCAGTAGTTTTGCAGAACCACAAAATCAAATAGCCTATCAGGGTTTATCTCTTGAAGGAAAATAAAAAGAAGGATGCTAAGGCTTTGTTCTTCCTCCAACAAGCAATGGATGATTCTGTATTTCCAAGAGTTGTTGCAGCAACAAGGTCCAAGCAAGCTTGGGATGCACTAGAAACTGTTTATCAAGGTACAAACAAAGTAAAGGTAGCTAAGTTAAAAACTTCGAGGAGAAGTTTTGAAAATCTTCATATGGGTGGATCTGATTCTATAGATCATTTTTATACTAAGGTTATGAATATTGTTAATCAAATGAGATCATATGGAGAAAGTATAGCTGATCAAACAGTGGTTGAAAAAGTTCTTAGAAGTCTACCTAGTAAATTTGATATAATTGTAGTTGCCATTGAAGAATCTAAGAACTTAACTCAATTATCTATAGATAATCTTTTTGGATCTTTATTTTCTGATGAATCTAGAATAAGGAGGAATAATAATTCCACTTCAAAGAATGCTTTTAGATCTCAGGTTTCTTCTAACATAGGAGAGGAAGATCAAGTTTTAGAGGAAGAGGAAGAGGACGAAATCTATTCCAAGAGCAAACACAAAGGTTTGATAAAAGTCATATTCAGTGTTATGTATGGTCATTTGGCAAATGAATGTAAGAAGAAACAAGAAGATATGGATAAGCATAATGCAAATTATTCTGATGTATCTGATAATAATTCTAGAACTTTATTTATTGGCTTAGTAACCACATGACAGGGAATAAAGGATTATTTGCTTATTTGGATGACTCTATAAAATTTGAAGTAAAATTGGGAAATGATAGTGTAGTTTATGTGATGGGAAAAGGTGTTATACATGTATTACCTAAAAATGGAGAAAAGAGATATATTAAAGATGTTTACTTCGTGCCTGGGTTAAAACATAATCTAATGAGTGTTGGACAAATAATTGAAAATGGGTATAGGGTTTTCTTTAACAAAGATGTTTGTACAATTATGGATAAGGTTCCTAGTGATAGGTTGATTGCAAAAGTGGAGATGACTAGGAATAGGATGTTTCCCCTTTAGATTCATGGAATTCAAGGAACAGATGATGTTAGTTTCAAGGCAGTTCACTTAGACCAAACATGGGTTTGGCATTTGACGTATGGTCATCTTAATTTTCATGGATTAAGCTTATTGCAAAAGAAGAATATGGTACAAGGATTGCCACCCATTAAGCAACCTAGATATTATTTAATGGGATCTGACAATATTTTTCTATATCAATATCAAGACAAGTGGCCATAAAAATTAATTACCTGCTCCCTTGATTTTTTTCAATTTGACTATATGGGCCACAATCATATCTTGCTACAATTTTGAATAAGATCAAGAAGTTAGAGGTAAATGATTGCAATCTTTATCTTTGGTTATCTTGCTGGTGTAATAGATTAGAAAAAAATTATCTACCTACTCCCTTCACTTTGTGATTCGATTATATGGCTTACAATCATATCGGACTACAACTTTGAGTAAAACCCAAGAGTTAAAGGAAAAATATTGTGTTCTTAAGCTTTAGAGATGATATGTGTGTCATCAAAGAGAAAATAATTATCTATTCTCTTAACTTTGTGATTTGACTATAAGACCTACAATCAAATTTCGGTATAATTTTTGAATAATATTAAGGAGTAAATGGAAAAGAATCACAACCTTTAACTTTATTGGTGTTATAGAAGAGATAATTATCTACTCCCTTGACTTTGTGATTTGACTATATGATCTACAATTATATCTACCCATAATTTTAATTTCGATTAAGATTAAAGAATTAAAGAGAAACGATTGAAGACACTATCATACTAAATAAACAAATAAAAATAAAACTAAAAAACCTACTCCCTTTACCTTATTAGACAATATGGTCTACAATCATATCTTAATACAGTTTTTGAGTAAGACTATAGATTTATTTAACCATATGGTCCGCAATGAAATCTGGCTACAGTTTTGTGTATTACTTACTCCATGACTATACAGTGTGCAACCATATCTGGATATATTTGTCAGTGAGATCAAGGAATTAAAATAATGACTGCGAACATTTATTTTGGAGACGCCCTTAGTGTCACAGCAAAAAAGGCATGACTTAACTTCCCACAAACATTGACATTATCTAAAGTGGGTAGTTTGATTAAGTCCGTGACTGATTGCACCCATCAAATCTGAGCAACAAAAAGTTCTAAGCATGCATAGAATTCAAAGTGACATTTGTTTGTCAACTTCGAATTTATTTTTGTTGCTAACAAATCAGCGATGGAAAACTCGGAAAAGTATGCTAAACTCATTTTCTTGCAGTTTCGATAATAACACATAAGACTTATGTTTAGGTGGCCGACAGGGAGACTCCCGCCAGAAATAAGAGCTGGACTATTTAATGCGGAGGTCGTATCTATGATATTTAATTCTGGAAATGTTTTAATACTGAGCTATGAATAATATATCTGAAGCTATTTGGAAAAGTTTTGAGAGATTAGCGAATTGAGAGTTTTGAGCTATAGCAATGTACGAGTGAGCATGCATTTAATTCTAAGGTTACATATTTATAAAGGTTAGTAGGTAGCTTGACGGAGGTCTTTTTGATTTAGGAATATTTTCAAATGAATTTTTTTTTAAAATTATGCTTTTATTTGGTTTTAAACTATTATGTTAATATAGCTGAGGACTGGACTATGGGGAAAGGAGATGCAAGTCTTTGGGAGGTTGTTGTTCATTTCGGGCAGAAATTAAACAATAAGGATCTTAATGAGGACCAGATTGTTGATTTGAAGGACAAGGTCCACTCCGAGGAGGAGAAAATATAAATGATCAATGTGCTAGCTAACATGAATGATAACCAGTCCCCTTAGCAAACAGTTGGTTGAGTTGTCTAACTACAACAAGACTAGGATGGAGAAGACCAACCTCTCTATCAGTTCCATCTAGACTGAGTTGGAGGAAAGAATGATGAAGCGGAAGAAGAGGGAGGAAAGCTTGTAGGTGGTGACTCGGGAGGACACTGCCTCGGGTGATATTTCTTATGCTCGGCCTCTTAAACATGCCTCCTTCCAATAGAAGCTCAACAAGTAGCTGTTGGTTTTCGGTGGTGGATGGCCTTCTTTTTGGGTCTCCTAGTCCTTGGTGCTTGGTGTTGGTTTGGTTTTTAGTTTTTTTATTGGTTATGTTCCTAGGTTACTTTCTATTTTTGGTTTAGTTTCTAGAATTCACCGCTAGTGAATTCTCTCTGGGCTCTCTTTTTAATAGACTTGATGTTACTTTAATGTTGGTTTCAGAGCTTTTCCTAATTTATTTAATCACAACTATTATGTTAATATATTTTATTTTTATTAAAATAAGACTTAAAACTGAGTTTCAAAATACGTACCTTATTACCATCTTTATAGTAAAGTCATCTTAGTTATTTATTAGTTGGTTAGAGTATTTTTTATAAACATATAGATCAATTTTTTTGGATCAGCGTATAGATTCTTTAACAAGTGTCACATTTATTAAATTTCAGTTAGATCACTCATATTCTTAATGAGGAGATAAATCATTTCTAAATTTTTATTCTAATTTATCTAATAATAGTATATTTTTGTCTCTAAATAGGATGGTATATTCTATAATGAAGTCTACAAAGAGAAGCTACTTAAGTTTAAATTAGCATGCAAATTTAATTATATTTAATATGTTTATTTTGTTAGCGTATTCTATTATTATTAGTACTTACATTTAAATGTGAAACCTATTATATTAAGAATTTTGAGCTAGTTAATAGTATGTGTACTTGTGTGTGTGTGTATATATATATATATATATATATATATATATAAAATGTAAATGTTTATCATTTTAAAATTTAACATTTAATCATTTTAATTAAAAAAAAAGTTAAAACTAATTATTGACAATCTTATTGACTAGAGATTTGCACCTCATATTATTAGCTTTATGTTGCTAAATATAATTAGCATAATATTTTTTCTCTTCATTGTCAAAAAAAATTATATGCGACATACAATCTAAGTATTTATTCAAGCATGTCATGTCAACATTATAATTTTCATGTACTCCTTTCATATCAATACTTTACACCTATATCACTTTTGATATTCCATAGTAACAATTTTAATTATCAATGAATTTTAATTTTAATCATCACAACCGTATCAAACAACTAACAAATAAATTGTGTGCGAATGCAACATACATAAATGTCATGAAATGTGTAAAATCATTTTTTTTAACAGAACACTTATAAAATGACCATTTCATTTTCAAAATTTCAAAGAATCATAACTCTCATCTCTTAATTTCCTAGAACGCTTTCACAGAATTATTTACAAAGATTCTCTTCTATTTTTTTTGCTTTTATCTTTAGAGAATTTCCTTAATGTATGCAGTCCATGAAAAATTTACAAAATGAGCAATTATATGTATTTGGTTAAATATAAATTTGACAGTGTCTAAATATATAAATTTTGGGTCCACAATCTATTGTAAGAATAATTAAATTTTAGCAATAATAAATTAGACACATATCTTACATTTATTATTCTTGGTTTGTAACCTTGGATTGACGAAACTCCTGATCAATATAAGAAGTGCTCCACCACAAGACATTTTATGAAAAAAAATTATGACTTTAAGGTTCTACATTTTCCTCCTAGTGGATAAATTATCTTCACAAATACCTCACTATGAAATAAAATGTCTAGCTCCTTGATTTTATTAACATGAGCATATTTTATTAAATTAAGGATTATATTTTATGATTATCTTTTATTAGTGTAAATGAAAGGTTTATGTGGTGTGAAATTAGGATATTAGACTTTATAATGATTTGATGCTATTTATATATTCCTTCTAAGGCCATTCTCATTATTTTCATTGTTAATCTTATTCTTTCAGTACATTAGATCTTTACATTATTTTTAGTTTTTGATTAAGTAAAACAGGTTTTACAGGGTTCCTGAAACCCGAAACACGAAAGCAGTATCATGAAGCATAGTTTAAATTGAACCAAAATAGAAAAGATAGAGTAGGCTCGGAGAAGGCTAGAGCAAAAAAATAGCTTCTACAAAATCAGAAAGAAGAGGGACAACAAAAAAAACCAGGGATCCTCAAGATAAATCCACCATCAAAGTAGCCGCCTTGGCTTCGAGAATTTCCATGTATGCCACTGATTCCATGATCTTTTGGAAATCTAGCGCCAAGTCTTTATCCTTGATCTTCTTGGTTCTGGCTCTAGTGCACTGACCGGGACCCTGTTTAGCATTCTGATTGGTCTCCACCTCTATATTGTCCACATCCAGTCCATCTAATTTTACCTCCAGCTTCTCGATAATAATGTTAGTGTGGTCTTTGGAGGCCTTTAGAATATTGTAGCTCTGCTCGACAATATTATTAAGGGTAGCTTCGACCCTAGTCATGTTCTCTTCCAGCTTTTCTACTTTGTTATTAATCTTTAGATCCTCAGTGGTCTTCTCCCTATTATCCTTCTCCTTGCTGTTGGCCCTTTTTTTTAGGTCCTCCACCTTGTAGAATAACCATTTGATGGTTCTATAATTATTAACCATGTTGTTATGGGAGTTATTCAACAGGTCCATTTCAAACTCCCTAGCATTATCGCTAAGCACCGCTAAAGAAGGGTCAATGAGCTCATCCAGCTTGATTTGGCCTCCCTCCTTCTTGATGACTTTAGGATTTATGATTTCTCTAGTAATCCCCATCTTTGCTATTTTCACATTGAAATTTTGCCACCTAACAATCTTCCTCTGTTTAGCCATGTAGCAACAGAATTCATTGTCTTTCCTGTCATCCTTCTCTATGTCAAATTGCTGAGAGGATTGAGGGGATTTGGGAGTCTAGTTAGTGTTTTTGTAGTCAGCCTAGAGCTTTCTCTTGAGATTTTGACCTAAAACAGGGGAAAAACTACGAGTGTTATCCGCGGGGGTTTTTCGATCCTCTTTCACATCCCTCGTCCTGCCCTTTTTATTTTTACCCATGGTAGACTTATTCCTCTGTGTGCTTTTGTCATTGGTAATGCCTTCTTCCTCTGTGTCCATATCATCTTCAATGTACTCCTCAGAAGAGATAATTATGGTGCTCTATTTTTTGGGGCTCTTTTTTTGGTGCTTTTCAAACTCACTCTACACTTTTTAGAGGACGAGCCTAGGGTTTTCTTTTTCATTTCATACTCTTCTTCATCATTTGAATGCAGACCCTCACTATCTTCTATCTCCGAGGGGATGTAATCCAAGCCAGACATTTCTGCCTCATCATTTTTAACCACCTCCTTTCCTAGGGTTTGTGCTTTAAAGTATTCATAGATTAATAACAGAAGGCTTTCATGCAGGGAAAGGTTAGCGATGGCTTTCTCTCTATACCCATTAATGTTATCATTAATTGAAGAATATAGTTAAAAGTGAATAGACACCTTCCTTTCATGGTGGAAATGGTTCAAGGATAATGAAGAGAACAAGGTAGTAGATGCATCCTCAATGGATGCACCTTCTACTTCTGGATAGTTGAACCTCATGGTCTTAGGGGGAGCTATTCTAGCTCTGAACCCCTACGTGGCTGGTATACTCACCTCTGAGTATGCGCCTATGGAGTCATGCATGTGATCACGAATTAAGGTTGTATGCATTCACGCATTGCCTTTGCTTCGTTCAGAACAAAGTTTGAAATTCTCTCTATAAACTGATTTACGCACTAATACATTTGGTACCAAATTGCAACGACAGTGCCGTTGCAGTTTTTTCGTCACAACCTTGTCGTCGTCGCAATTGTGACGACAGACCNAAGGTTGTGACGGAAAAACTGCAACGGCACTGCCGTTGCAATTTGGTACCAAATGTATTAGTGACAGCAATGAGCATTAAATGCAATTAATCTTTATATAAATTGGCAAAAGATCTTAAAAATGTCACTTTGCATTCAAGATTGAAGCATTCAGAAAGAAGATAAGCATTGAGCATCAAAGCACTACAACTTAAAGGATTAGTTAGTTTGTGAATGGATTAACGATTGGAACGGAACCCTAGTAGTCACGTCATTTCAGAATCGTCATGAAACCCTACTTAACCAAGTTGCAAGTAAGTATGGAAACCCCTGTTATATTTGACATTGTTGAAAGGAAGAGATTTGTCTTTAAGAAGCATCCATTAAATTCTATACTAGATGGTGTCGAAGGAGCATTCTCTAGGACTCCGCTTGGAGTTGTACATGTAGAAGACATCCACGCATGTGTTTATTGCAAGAAGGAAATAGTTGGAGACAACAACATTGCATCTCTCATGGGTTCTATGATGAAACCAGACTATTCATTCAAGGATGAATACACGCATCTCACTGATAACCCTATCTTTGAGTATTCAAACATGCACGAGTTCTATGAGCCAGAATGGGTTAAGATATTACTAAGTAGGATACATGATGACCTATATTGGATTGGTGAGGTTCCTGTCTGCATCACTGCAGATCTAATTCATGAGATGACTAGACTTCCTAAGACTAGACCATCTCTTCCTACTGGCAATGATGTTAAGAAGCAAGTTGAACAAGTTTTCTTATCTAGAAGTGATAGGCGCGGCATGAATGTTGATCATATTAAGGAGAATAACATCAAACTATTCACTATGATACTTGGATACAAGTTTCAGCAAGCAAGCAGAATGAATAATGTGTCTGCAGCAACAGTTTTGGTAGCAATAAGGATAGTGAGAGATAAAACTTAGTACAATATTTGTGAATTATTGTGCACACAGCTGATAGAGAATATCAAAGCCATTAAGCATGACAAGAGAAAGATATTTAGGTTTGTCTCTTTGATCATCTATTTGTACTTCCACATTGCTGGTAAAGTTGCAAATCTTTACCTAGATAGGAGCAAGCCTACTATGTCTCAGATATCACTAAAAGCTACATCAGAGAGTAGTGCAAAAAATTCTATGGACATGGACATCAAAACTTTTAGGATCAAGATGCAGAAGAGGTTCAGGATACCTAAGAAAATAGTTGAGAAGTACAAAGACACCATATGCTTCATGGTGGAGACTAACTGTACTTTCATGGAGGCAGTTGAGCCTACAAAGAAATGGAATCACCCTCTTGGTTATGAAGTTAAAGAACATGTTTTGGAAGGTTATGCACAAGTCCTCCTATTTGCGCCAAAAGATACCAATGAACCTAGATGGGGTACTTACAAAGAATAGACAAATCAAGTTGATTTTGTCTTATACAGTGCTGACAATAAAAGGAAGGCATCAAGGATTACCTCAAATATCCTAAAAGTTCATGGGGTTACACAAGAAGACCTAGATAGAGCTAGGGAAGCTAAGATTACCAAAGAACTTGAGAAAACTCCTACATAAGTGAAAATGGAAAAGACTGATGATATTCCTAAAAAGAAAAAGAATAAATCAAATGTAGACACATCTGCGCCATCAACCACCATTGATCTGGAACCCTCTCCACCTTCTGTACCAAGCAAGAAGTCTAGAGGAAGGAAGGAAGCACCCACTAGTCATCCATTGTCAAGAACTACAAGGAGCAAGGTAAAGAACACACAAGCTCCTCCCGAGGTACGCTTCAGACCTAGTCTTAATGTCTTAAGGAACATAATTTTTAATGAAGGAAGACTATAATATCTCAAGAATGTATATGAAAAATATCAATAAATAGACAAAACAAAGATTCATTCTATGATCATCTCTCACATGATTAAGTTCAAAAGGACAGTATTGGAACTCAAAACTGTCATACCAGAAAAGGTATGGAACATAATTGATATATTAAAGAGGCAATAAATTTAAGAGGATATGAGGATAAGAGAAGAAACATTGTATAGTCTTCTCCCAGTGTGCTTGCATGATGAGAAAGTCATTCTGTTGGATTTAGTAAAGCTGCACCTAAGAACCAAAACAAGAGTTCTCCATATCATGAATAAGGAGTATGATCTGGTTGGTGAAGAGACTCATAAAGAATTTGAGTGAGTATTTATTGATAGACATATGTATCCATCAATGATGCCCACAACAAAGGTAACTCTAGTTCCTCCCAAACAGGTTACAAAACCAGTGATTAAGAATACACCTAATGCAAGTCCATAGGTGTCAGTGCCCTTGGTTTCAATAACTTCTGATACAAAAATAGATTTAGGGGATACTATAGTGATTGATAATATCAAGATATCCATGACAGCTTCTGATAATGATATGGACAAAGTTGATAAAGCATTTGTAAGCACTGAAGAAATAAAGGAGGTATGCACTAATGACACATCTTTACAGCAAGATGAAGTCCCCTTTAATGATTCAATAGATTTGAATAAAGAACAAGACAATCAAACTAATGAGATACCAGCTATGGAAATCCCAGTAAATAGTGAATGCATGGATACTAGTCAGAATACTATATTAACACCATCCATTCAACCATCAAACTCATTGTTGTCAAGTTTAACTCCTGACTCAGCAAGTCTGGATGCATGGGGAGAAGAAGACCTGATCAAGATCAATGTCCTATCCATGAAAAAAGCCAAGAGAAATAGGTTATGAGAAACCCTCTCTTCTTGGAATCAGTAAACATTTTGAATGACCTAGTGCATGCGGACAAGAAAGTAGCAAACATTCAGTCAGTTCATGATGTAGACAACATACTAACAAGCTTCAAAGAACATTTCACAAGCTTAGTAGACTCAGCTACTAGAACTGCAGAAGATGAGTATAAAAAGGAAAGATTAAATGAACTAGTAAATAATTTTACCTTAGATCTAAACTCATTAAAGATTATTCAGTCTATGTTGAAAGAGTTGGTAGCTAAAGGCAGAAATGTAATAGAAAACTACATGGACAGAGTGAATTCCACCTCTGAACATATCAAGAAGATAGAAGAGGCAGATATCTTGGTTGACAGTGTAAGAAAATCAGTTGAAACATCCACGTAAGACATGAACATCTGCAATAGTATCTATCAAGGTCAGCTGGACAAGATTGAAAAGGAAAAATTTGAAATTAATAAGATAAGAATCAGGCAGACTCAACTGAGAAATGCACTAGCGCCCTCCTTAGCAGTTATGGATGAGAACATCAAACAGATTGATACCACTATTGTCATGTATGATCAAGGTCTCTGCATGGATCTGATAAAAATGGAGAATCTCACATATGCTCTATACACCCATCTCCAGACAGTTGATGCAATGAAGACATTTTGACAAAAAGAGATCAAGTCTCTTCAGATTGGATATCCAGATGTATACATTGAGTAAGTATTTAAAGACTTACAATTTTGACACCTTTGTCATTAATGTCAAAGGGGGAGTAATGTATGTATGAGGATAAGTGTATATATATGCAAAGAAATATATAGTATATGTTAAGAGAATAAAATATACAGTTTTTTTATGTTAGTCAACTTTGAGTAACTTAGCCACATTCCTTTGTTTCCATTAATGACAAAGGGGGAGATTGTTGGAAAGTTGACTCCCAGGGAGTATATGGCTTATTTTTTGTTGTCATTATAGCAACAAAGTCATATGAAGTTTTGACAGTAAACTATGAAGTGAAAATTGACTAAGTGTAGAAGATAGAATAGAATAGTGACTTGTAGTCGATCAGAGCATTAACGCACACGCGTACGATCACATCAAGATATGCACATTTAGAATTAAGTTCTATGGTATGTTTTTATGCTTACCCTATACACGCATAGTAGAGAATGGCACTACGGACAAGTTACAGAAAGAACAAGTACACCAGTAGTTCAGAATACAGAGTATGAAGCTGACTTCATGTTTTTGATCAACGTGTAATCTTTAGTTTTGTAAAGGCTAAGAGCCAATTGTAATAAGTTTATAATCATATATTAAACATTGTTGTTAACATGCTTAAGCAAATTTGTTTGGAAGTGTTGTGAATGTTGTTTTTGGGCCGACTAAGGTCTTATTTACAGTCGTGTCTATTCAAGCATATATATATATATATATAATGTAAAGATATATTTGAAGTGTCGAAGAAATAAGAAGAGCGGAGCAATATAAAGATGTCAGCATGAGATAGAGGCCCTAAAAAAGATAAGAGTATGAGTGCATAACTTGAACTGATCAGACATCTGTGTCATATACAACAATTTACTTTTGGATATAGTGCATATCCATTCTCAGGAGGTTGTAGCCTTCTTTCTCATTGAGCAGTGAGCTCTTGGACAGTGAGTCCTCACCCCTAACAGGGTTGTTTGTAAAAGACTCCTAACAGGGTCAGGCCTTTAACCAGGTCATTGTAC
>MU228109.1:1053055-1093681 GCA_018584345.1 Thuja plicata
TTGTAAAAATTTGGGTTTAATTCCCTTGTTGTAAACTCCCCAAGTAAAGATTAAAGGGGGGTGTTAGAATTTAATCTTTCCTTGGTGAACTATGTAATTAAAGGATAAACCAAGGTATCCTAATTTGCATTTTTCCTCTAGTCTAAGTAGGAGGACATGTCACATATTTTTAATTCCTTTAATAAGGAAATTAGATATTCCTCAAGAGGATTCCTACACATGGCACACACTTAATGTGAATGTGGCACTCATAGGATATGGGAGTTACATGCAAACTCCTTCAATCATATCTACTTAAGAGATACTTCTCTCTCACTTCTTAAGGTTGGATCTCACAAGTTTGTTCTCATAGGATTTCTTCTCTCTTCTTCTCTCATTCTCATTCTTTCTCTCACAATATTGTAATGAGCTTCTTGCTCAAGCTCTCTTTCTTTCATGGCTTCTTGCCTCATTCATATTATTCACAAAGGGGTTTTTTCTTGTTTTTTCCCCTTCCAAAATTCTTGTGTTCTTGTCTTGGTCTTTGAGAATTTTGGTGATATTGGTGATTGTTCTTGGATCATCGTTTCGTTTAATGGTAAACTTTTTCATTTTTGCACTCTCTCTTGGATTCTTTCCTAAATCTAGTTTACTTTATTTATATTTTCTAACAATAGTGATATTTTTATGGCCTAGAGTATTGAGACCATGGTGCCACCAATTGTGCGCTGACCCGGTTAAGTGGAGTATGCCAAACTTAATGACATTTTCTTCAGTCATGGGGTAGAGGGATAGGTATATATCAAGTTTTTTGACCCATGATTGAGTGGTGTCCTTCCCTAATCCATCAGGACATGGTAGGGAGATCTTACTTATTCTGGATTTAAGGTCCTTGTCATCATAATTCTTCCTTCTATTTTTGTTTGCCATGGTTTTTGTCTCATAATATTCTTTAAAGGGAATAAGTCTTTGGATTCTTGGTTCTAACCATGTGTACATTTGGGTAAGTTCTTCTACACTATTTGTTGTTGCTTCCTCCTCTTCTATAATTGGTTCTTCTCTTTGAAAGAAAGGCGTAATGGTTGGCCTGAGTATAGAGCTTTGGGTTGAGTGTTCATTTTCAAAATGATTGCAGTGAGTATCTCCCTGGGTTTTGATTGGATCTTTCATTATGATTGCTATTGTTCATGCTTTGGATTGCCTAGAGTATCAATTGGTTGGTTCTTTCAAATCTTTCATTGGTTTGTTCCATGAAGTTCCTTAACTCATGTGCTAGTTGTTCTGCCATAGCTTTCCATCCTCTGGTGCGTTGATAGGTTTGCATGAAATAAATTTATAGGATGGCACGATTATGCTCTGATACCACTGTAATGTCCCCTATTAGGATATCTCCCAAATTATTTCAATTTTCTCTCTTACACTAATTAATCTTGTAGTTAGGACTACGTGTATCTTGTGAAGGAAATCACTTCTCTTTTCGATGATTAGTATCAATCTTCTTGAATGCCAATTGTATCATGTTCATTGGTTATGTATCTGATCATTGGATAGTTACTAGTTGTTATGTGTTGATTACTAATATTTTTATTTGATAATTAGTCTTATTCCTCCCAAGTGGCCGTTATGAAAATGTCCTTGTATTTTATTATAGACATCTTGGTCTTCAAACAATATTTATGTTTATAGAGCTTCCAATATTTTTATACCAGCAAGGAAATCACTATAGAGTTTATCAACTATTAATGACCTCCAATAATACTTAACGACAACATATATGGTTTGCCAATGTGTCTACCAATACATACCAATCGAAACTCTAAGCAATGATTGATGTGACTCCCAGTAACTAGTAATAGTATTAAGGATGAAGTTTGATGATGTGAATTACAGACTCCGCCCGTAATTCTCCAACCAGAATGAGTCGCTCCCTATGTGTGTCCTCCCCGATTGGTCTAAAATCGGCTTTTATTATATGTTCTCTCTTCGAGTGGACACAACCATTGATTTTCACACCTCCTCACTTGCATCTTTCCGGGATTAATTAATTGGTGATGACTGTTGGTAACTTAATTATTATCTAGTCTCATAACTTGACCCAAAACGCTAACCTTGCTATTGTTTATCATCGGCGGTTAGAAATGACCTCATTGTCATTATCCGCATCTTCTCATCGTTGTCTATAATATCAATTAGACACGCTTGATAATATGGTTTAAGGGTTTCTAAATATTTTTCAACGATCTCCATCGATCTATTACTCATTAATATTATCAGTGCCTAAACAAGATTAATCTTGGTCTTTTGACAATAATCGTTGCTAACTATAAACCGTTCCCTGAATTTTGTCATTAATACTTGATACAAGTTAGTATTATATTTAAGATTTATAAAGCAATGCTGGAGAAAAAAGTTAATTCTCATGTTTATCGCTATTCCTCATTGTCTAGAGAATCATCGTTCAAATAAGGGAAACTGTACACGAGGGCCAAGTCAATTTCATATTATAGTTATGGGAAAATTAGCAACGTATGAGCAATATTATTAATATATTAGAATTAAATATTAGGAATTAGAAAGAATCAGATATTACTCATTCATCATTATTTATTATTGGTTAATTTAAATATTGTAATGTTTCTAAATGTTTTTTGAGATTGATATATACATATCATATATATATTATATTATATTGTAGTAATGATAATATTTTATTTTATCATTATTACTATTTGTTGTTTTTAGTATAAGGGAATTAAAAAAATATAGATAATTACATCATTCACGATATTAGGTAGGCGAGGCCTCACATCGAGAGTATCAAAGTATCAAAGTTCCATCATAGAGTAACATAGTACAAAAAGAAGCCAACAACAACAAAAAAGAGAGAGTATCTAATAAAAGATCTCTGTATGACTCAACCCAAGTTGTCCAGCCCTTTGGGCCTTCCATCCAAATGATGCTCATCCTATCCTGTAATTGATCCAACATGAGGATCTTGTCATTAGAGGCAGCTTTTTTGTTCTTTTTAATCTCCTGATTGAGCGTCTTCACAACCTCCTCAAAGGCAAAAAGGTTATCCATATTCTTGCTCCAGTCATAGTTGTTCTTCATTTCAAACATGGTCGCATGTCCCACACGAAGGAATCTTTTCAGCTTGTCCCGATCAATCATCACGTCTATCATCACCTGCGAGAAGATTTTAAAATAGACGAGCTTATGAAAGGACTCAGTAAGGGTTCTGGGAATTTTATGATACCTGTCTTCATTTCGGATCATCCAAAGCTGCCACAGAATGTTAGATGAAATAATATTCCAAAAGAAACTATAGTCCTTCATTAACTCGGGAATATAGCCAGTAACAATTTCAAATATATTAACATTTTGGGGATAAATAATGCCAAACATTAACCAGATTTCTTTTGCAATAGCATAGTCTAAAAGAATATGTATGCCATTGTTAGGAAGTCTATACATATCACAGATTTCAATGTGTGTGTGATCTTTTCTCAAAAGAAGCATGTCAAGAAGAATAAGCCATTTAAAACATTTAATTTTTGGATCAATAGGGATCTTCCACAGAATATTAATGTAATTTTTTTCTAGGAAGAGTCATCTAAATCAGAATACCACAAATCATTGACATGCTTGATTATGGTGTTATTATAAGAAAGAACATTGCAAATAATTTTCGCTTTGATTTTAGTAACAATAGAGCCATCAGGCCATTTGATGCCAAGATACGTGTGAGAGTCCATATGACAGATAGTAGGGATGTCTTTACAAGCTTTGGAGATCATATTGTAAGTCTTCTTTTGAGAGTGGGGAATGTTGTAACAAGAGCTGAGAGTCTCCCAACTAATAATTATATACTGTTGAAAGAGACATATTAGTTGAGAGATTCCCAAACCCGCCCAAGACCTGACAGAGCAACCTTGAGAAAGGGAAAGGGGTTTGCCTGAGATGTTTAACTTCCACCAAATAGATCTTTCATCATGAAGAAGGTTATTGTCATGGAAAGTCCTAGAAGGGAGAAATATTTTTACATGCTCCCAGGCTTTCCATATGGATTTAAAGAAAATAGGTCCATGAACAAGGACATGGAACTTCCCTTCAATAAGATCACTAAGAGGAAGGTTTGTCCAAGTTTTTGCATTTTGGGGTAGCCACTCTGAATATTATTTCTAACCAGGATTTTCCACGACTCAGAACCTTCTAAAGAGTGAAAGATCCATTTGGCAGTGAGGGCAATGCCTTGTATTTTCAGCTCCTTTAACCCAAGCCCCCAAAGAAATTTGTCAGTATGGCATCATTCCCATTTAGCCACATGGAGTTTTTTATTCCCCTTACCATCAGACCAAAGGAAGTTTTTAATGGACTTTTGAATTTCATAAATTTCGTAATTACTAAACATCCAAGCAGAAGAGTAATAAATGTTATAGGATGAGAGGATCTTTTGGCACACTTGCATTCTACCAGCCAAAGAGAGAGATATGGTGTGCCACTTAGAAATATTTTTATTAATTGTTTCTTTCACCCAAAGCCACATCTCCCTCGAAGATTGCTCAATAGAAAAAGGTATGCCAAGATAACGAACAATTTTTTGGGGAGCATCCCATTGATAACCATACTTTCCAATCCATTTTGGTGGCCGAGTACTCCACCCAATGAAAATGGACTTGGAGTGGGATAACCAGGCACCAGAGATAGAGAAGAAGAAACTGAGTTTATTATTAAGAATATCAAATTTCTCTTCTTTAAGATCAAAGAAAATGGCAGTGTCATCAGCAAATTGATAGTGGATAAGATCAAAATTCTAAGGCAAGGTGATGCCTTTGATACAAGGAGATAGGGAACTATCTCTAAGTATGTATGAGAGAGAATTAGAAATAATCACAAAGAGGGCACGAGCAAGAGGGCAACCTTGCCGAATAGATCTGCTAAGGAGAAAGGAATCAGAAATGGATCCATTCACTTCAATCTTGGTAGAAGCATCTTTAAATAACATTTTGACCATATTGCAAAAAGGCACAGGAAATCCAAAGGCCTCAAGCATCATGAAGATAAATTCTCATTCAACTCTGTCATAAGACTTTTCAAAATCTAGAAGAAGCATGGCAGTATCCTGATTAGAATGTTTGGCCTAGTTCATGGCTTCCCAGCTAGTTATAAGATTTTCTAGAATATATCTACCTTTAATGAAACCAGTTTGGGTGGAACTCACAAATTTAGTGAGAATCTCCTCAAGTCTAAGGGACAGGATTTCAGCTATAATCTTATAAGAGACATTAAGAAGAGTGATGGGTCTCCAATTCTTGATGAGGACCATATCACCCTTCTTAGGTATAAGCTTAATGATACCCCTGTTGATATAGTTTCCCAAGGAGCCTCTGATTAAGGCCTCTAAGTAGTTGTCATGCAAGTCCTTACAAATCCAATCTATATTGGCTTTGTAGAATTCAATAGGAAGACCGTCAGGCCCAGGGGCCTTATCATCTTTTAATTTATTGATAGCCTTTTGAATTTCATCTATAGATATGTCTTTGCCAAGCAGGGTCGAGTTAAAGTCAGAAATTCTGATAGGAATAAGGGGTTTGCACTTCTCTCTCAGTTTTAGGCCTCAATAGTGTCTTCTAAGGTGAAAAGGTCTTTATAGAAAGAGTTAAAAGCTTTAGTAATGTCATCAGGGTTGTCAATTTCCTTGTTGTTAATAATAATTCTATCGACAAACTCCTTGACCTACTTTTGCTTGAGGAGATTAAAAAAGAACTTAGAACCTCTATCACCATGTTGTAGCCAATAGGCACAGGATCTTATATTAGCGCCCCTACACTTGATATGTTGATTCCTTCTTAGAGCATCTTTAGCTTTGGTGACTTGAAAGGCTAGATTGCTATCATTAGGATTGGCTTGGATGTTTTCTTCATCCAAGAGGAGATCAGCAGAGTCTTTCCTCAAGAGATCTGATATCTTTAGCATTATTTTTACCAATGGTTTGAAGTTAGTTTTTCCATGCCTAAATGTTATGGTTCTATATAGCAATGTGAGAGGGGTAAGCCGAGTTATTTTTATTATCAAGTCTAACAAGGTTAATGGCAGAGATAATGTATTCATCTTGGAGAAGACTAGTATTAAAAATGAACTTTGTATTGTTGGGATTACAATGGGTAGGAGTGTTGATGACTCTAATACAAATAGAGATAAGGTGGTGGTCAGAGAGAGTAGTGGGGGTAATGGTAACAAAGTTCCCCTGCTTATCTGGGTTAAAGGAAAAGTAATTTTTATTGGCATAAAATCGGTCAAGCCTTGAGTAAATTTTGGAGGTTCCAATCTGAGAGTTGCACCAAGTAAACCAGAGACCTAGATTAATAGTTTTTACACCACACAAACAGTCGAAGAGATATTTATTATGTTTAAGTCTATTCCACTGAACTTTCTCCAAATATTTCCAGGAGAAGGGGATACAACCACTTTTATCATCCTGAGACTCAATCATATTGAATTCACCACTTAAGATCCAAGGGATGTCAGGAAGGGAAGTAAGCCAAGCCAAAAAATTACATCTATCTTTATAATCATTGGAGGCGTAGATGGAGTAGATGCCAATAGTCAAACCATGGTGGTTGATAGTGACCCAAACTTCTCTATTAAAGGGAGATATACCATGCCCTTTAATAAATTAGACCATTTAGGGTTAATGAGGATGCCCACCCCACCCCTGCCTCTTGGATGATTAGTTTAAAATTTAACCGCATATTTCCAGATAAAATCAAGGTTCACATCCAGCATAAATGTAGTATCTTTAAGTTCTTGAAGCACGAGGACATCAAAAGCGCTAAATGAGTTAAGACAGTGCTTACTGATCAATTTTTGATATGGGGATTCAAGTCCCGTGATATTCAATGAAATGCAATTCATGATGAACTTGTTGGGGGGAGAACGCTTATCCTCTTTGTCACCATAGAATGGTGTCATCATTAGATGATGAGAATCATCATGTTTTTTAGCAGCTTGGTTTTTGTTTTTGGAGCCCATTGGCCGGCCTCTTCTTTTGGATTTGGGAAAATCGCTCAGATTATCTAAATCTTCATAATCTAAATGAATGGGAGAAGCAATTTCGATTTCCATAGCACAATGAGTTTCTTGAGGAGAAAATTTGGTGTGAGCAATTTTGGTAGGAATAGAGCTCTGGGAGGAAATATCAATAACAACATGGATGACTTCAATAACATACCCATCATCAAGCTCTTTAAATACTTTTTTGGTTTGATGTTGTGGGTGCTTATCACTTCCAAAGTTAGCAGGGGTATCATTATTGGAAGTCAGGTGAGATAATATGCAGTTAGGGGAGTCAAGCCTGAGAATATCAGAGGGTGATGGGGAAATTGAGGGAGAGGGGACAATGTCACCATTCAGTGAACTCGGTTATTGAGAAGATTTCCTTTTCCTTTTAGTGGTATTTTTAACCACTGTTTGAAAGTCATCCAAGTCAAAAATCAATGACACGATGGGGAGGATCTGGGCACTAGGAATAGTTGGTGCAGGTTAAGGAGGAATGGTGGTGGTAGCCGTAGGTTGATAATCTTTCAAGATATTGGTTTCCATCGGTTTCTCATTAATAGTCATACCAAGGTTAGGTGGAATGCGGGATTTCATAGCAGTTTTCTTTTGCAAGATGATAGGGCAATCTTTTTGGAGGTGGCCCTCCCTTTTGCATAAAAACACGCATTAAGGCCACATAGTATTTCAATGGGACAAGTGAAGGAATCATTATCAATGTTAACTTCCACTGATGTCGGTATGTCAATACTAGGTCTATGATAAATAAGATCCCTTGCATCCAAATGAGGTAAAATCTGAGTGGTCTCATCCATTCTAATTATTTTTCCTAGGGGCTCTAGGAGTTGTGGAAGATAACACAAGAGGAA
The DNA here is from genome assembly GCA_018584345.1 of Thuja plicata. Lineage (NCBI taxonomy): Eukaryota > Viridiplantae > Streptophyta > Pinopsida > Cupressales > Cupressaceae > Thuja > Thuja plicata. The sequence continues at coordinate 1,060,960 of MU228109.1, forward strand.
GGGAGGGAATTGTTTTAGTAGAATCCAGCGCAGAGCAGACAAAGCCAAAACCTCTTCATGAATTGCCTCAGGCATCCATGCTAGGGCATGAAAGGAAGTATTTCCTACCGCCCAATACTGCCTTTTTAAAACTTCCGCCTACGAGCTAGCTTTAGCAAAAAAATGACAAACAATCCCTTTTTTATTTAGCTAGAAAAAGATATATGCTGACCCAATTTTAAATTCTAGTAATTGTGAAACCGATCATCCATGAATGTATGAGTAGAACATTTATCCATTTCAACAATAGCAAAAAAAATTGCAGAAACTTTTAGTCTAACATTTTCCTTGGCAATTTTATTTAACATATCAGAATTAGGCGAAATGGAGAGAGGAAAAAAACCATTGCTAGAACCCTTACCATTTTTGGCTCCATCAACCTTAGAGTAGACAAATTTAGCCTCGAGTGTAATGGGAGAAGAAGGGAAAGCCATAGTAGCCAAAAAGGTTTTTCTCATCACAAGAGGTAGTGGTGAACTAGTGTTTGAGAGTTGACTCCTAGAGGATGCATGACTGATTTTGTGTTTTCATTATGGCAACAAATTCATACTAAGTTTTTGTCAAAGATAACTTAGAAGATAAAATGGCTAAGTATGGAAACAGGGTAGACAAAGATATTCAGTGATCGGCACATCAGCGCGCATGTGAGAGATTGAATCAGAGTATGTGCGCTCAGATATATGTTCTATGACATGTGTACATACTACATCTAGACATGCATAGTACAGAATGATAGTATGAAGAAGTTACAGATAGATCAGTAGACCAGCAGTCCAGAAGATAGAGCATGAAAGCCGACTAGTGTTTTGATCAGTGTGAATTATTTTGTTATGTCACGGCTAAGCGCCTTTGATTATATGTTTGTAATGATGTAATTAATATTTTTGTAAACACGCTTGAGCCGACTTGCTCAGAAGCGTTGTGTATTATGTTTTAGGGCCGACTATAGTCTTGTTTTGAGTCGCGCCTATTCGGGTATGAACATATAAGTATGTAATGTAAAGTTATGTTACAAGTGTCGATTATGATGTATGAGAAAGATATAGAAGAGTAGTATGATGAAGTTAGTATAAGATAAAGCTCTTTAAGAGAGTAAGAGCATTAGCGCATACACGGAACTGATCAGACAGTAGTGTCATCACAGTAGTTCACTTTTGATATAGTGTATATCAACTTTCAAAAGGTTGTAGCCTTCATCCTATTAGGTAGTGAGCCTAGGCAGTGAGCCATATACCTTTAATAGGGTTTTGTAAAAGACCTCTAACAAGGTCAGACCTTTAACCAGGTCATTGTACTCATATTGTAAAGACTGCTTCTAACAGGGCAAAGGAACTTTAACAGGTTCATTATACTAGTACAATATTTGTGGGTACTGATTCCCACCGGGGTTTTCCTCTAATCAAGGTTTCCCCGTAATCATATCATGTGTTATAAGTTCTTATGTTAAGCTTCATTGAATGTATGTTTGATTTATGTTTAAGTTTCTGAAAAGTAATTAATAGACAAACATTGATTCACCCCCCCCCATTCTCAATGTTTCTAACAACTAAGGCCACCAATAGATTCATTAATGGCGGCTGACACAAGATCCATAGGAGCCTGTGAAGACATCGAAAGGCCAAGAAAAAAATAAGTACAAACACACAACCAAAACAATAAGTAAATGGCATGGAGAAGAGAGAGAAAAGGAAATATTACACCTGGATCCCGTCAGAGGAACACGTTCCAAGGTTGCTGGAAATCATACAATTAGATGCCAAAAAAATGTGGAAAAATGCCCATCTTCATAATCTTCCCTCTAGCCTCATGCGTGTATATAATATAATATAAAATTAATTAATATGTTATATTCTTTTACTACTATATTAATAATATAATTAATTTTAGTTTTGTTATTATTTTTTCATCTATTTTAATATTATATTTTTTTTATTAAATTTTTATTATTGTAATAATTATTTATTATTAAATCCTATTTCAGAAAAGGGGACATTACAGTATGCCCTTCCCAAAATTGCTTGTCCTCAAGCTATATGAACCCTTGATATAAGTGGCATCACTATGTAAATTTGATATCATTTCGATGATCCTGGAATGAAAATTTCAACTTCAGATTAGAATTTTAATATTTATAAATCAAACATGAAATAATTCATATGAATGTTCAAATTAAGTCTAATAATAATTTAAAAGGTAGAACTTATCTTGATTCAGTGTAGCGTTTCCATTTTAAGTTTTTCTTGTTCCATGATGAGTCTTTATGAATAATCCTTATAATCCTTGAGAGAGAATTTATCTCTTCCCAAACCTTAAGGATACCCTTTAGGGACACATCTGTAATCCTTGGGAGAAACTTTATCTCTTTCCAAGCCTTTATGGATATCCTTTTAGGTCGTATCTTTCTCTTATAATTCCCCGGTAGAGACTTTATCTCTTTCTAGACCTTTATAGATATCCCTTTAGGAAATATCCATATCTATAATCCTTAGAAGAGACTTTATCTCATCCTAGGCCTTTATGGATATCCCTTTAGGACTATCCATCTTTATAATTCTTGGCATAGACTTTATCTCTTTCCATGCCTTTAGGGGTGTGTAATCCTTGTCTTATTTACATGCAAGGAATTGAGAATATTCTTAAGGTGAATAATAAGTACAACTTTAATATTTTCATTAATATATTTTGTGGTTTCTTATTACAAATTCTCAATCCTAATCTAATATTGAAATTTTTTTAGCCTTGTTTAGAGGTCCTATCCACTAGTTTTGATAAAAAAAAATAAAAAATTCCAATTAATTTGGAATGAATGAATTTCGGATTTCTAAGTCTTCTTTGTTGTCTTTAAATTCCAAGTTTACGCACTGTTGTCATAGCTAGGGCCAAATTTTCCTCAAAACTCCATGGCTTTTCCCCTTCATTCAATGATTGGATGCTATTGAGATCCCCTATATCATGTCTTGTTTTCTTATGTGGCATTCTTATTTATTTGTCGAATGTTACTTCTATTGTGTGGACTTGATTACTTTTTCCACAATTATATCCTAATGCCCATGGTTCTTTGCATCTAAAAAATAAGCCTCTCTTCACTATTTCCTTTTTTTCTTGAGGGATTCCTTGCCTTGGCATTGGTGCCCTGTGCTCCACTGCTCTTTGAAAAATTAGCATGCCCTTCCTTTATTATGTTTTCCTGACCCTTCATACTAATGGTGTGCCTTAATAAAAACATTCTTAGCTCTTTCCTTTGAAGAATTCGATTCAACCTTCTTGGCCTTTTGTATTGCTTCTTCCATGGTTTGAGGTTCTAGGGGATTTACTATACTTTTGATGGAGTCTTTAAGCACTTCAACTAACATATAAGATATTCTCCTTTGGGATAGATCTCGCACCACAATGGATAGACTTTGCAAATAATTGGTGAATTCCTCTATAGTTCATGTTTGTTTAAGATGAGTTAACTCTTGAAAGTACCATTCAAGATATCTATGGTCAAACCTACTCATGATTCTTTGAGTAAATTCACTATAGGTCGTGATATTTTATGGCCTAGAGTAGTGAGACCATGGTGCCACCAAATGTGGGCTAACCCGATTAAGTGGAGTATGGTGAACTTAATGACATTTTCTTCAGTCATGGGGCTGATGGATAGGTATGTATAAATTTTTTGGACCCATGATTGTGTGGTGTCCTTCCTTGATCCATCAAAACATGGTAGGGACATCTTACTTATCCTTGATTTAATGTCCTTGTCGGCATGATTTTTATATCTATTTTTGTTTTCCATGGTTTTGCTCTCATAATAAATTTTAAAGTGAATAAGTCTTTGAATTCCCAATTCTAACCTTGCATACATTTGGGAAAGTTCTTCTACACTAATTTTGGTTGCTTCCTCCTCTTCTATAACTAGTTATTCTCTTGGAAAGAAAGGCAGAATGGTGGGCCTAATTATAGAGCTTTGGGTATCATCAAACAAAAAGATACCTAGCTACCTACAAAAACTCATTCCTAACTCCTTGAAATGAGTCAAATCCACCTAAAATAATAACTTACAAATGCTCTTATAGTTTACATAAGGCATATCTGATGCATGTCCACCTGTACAAAGAATTTGTCATAAAATGTCATAGGTGTTATCATAGATGCTCATGACTTATTTCATGTAACCATCATAGATTATTTTATAACCTATACAAAGTGTCCAAAAATTTAAAAAAAATAGAGGTTTCCAAGAGGGGATGCCTACCTATTTTTCCATTTTGTTAGAGGACAAATGGTAAAGCTAACTTTGGCTTTACATGACCTCTTTCACCACCAGTGGTTTCAAATAATTAAATCTCTTATGAGTAAATGATAAAAGATATCCGGATAACAATAAATTAAATGATTTACAAGGTTGCTAGAACATGATTTCTAGAACTCGAGTTGACATAAAATATTGTAAATTGCCCCATAGATATACAAAATACAAATCAAGAACAGTGATCAAGGCTCATATCCTTGCTTCACTAAGAAAATGTATCCACAGTCACTGACTTTGTGAGAGAATCTACAACATTATCCAAATTATCAACTTTTTCAATCAAGAAGTATTTATTGTCAACCATTTCTCATACAAAGTGATACTATTCATCAACATGTCTAGTACACGCATGATACATATGATTGTTTGCAAAATATATGACACTCTAACTATCACATCAATTCTTAATATCCTGTAATCGAATCCAATACCATTACAAAGTCTCTTTAATTAAAATGCCTCCTTGAAGGCATGTCTAGTAGCCATATAATCTACTCCAATGGTGGATAACATAATTATAGGTTATCTTTAAGTCATCCAGTTCATTACACCTTCAAACAAAGAAAACAATTAATCACTAGTGAAGCTATGACTATCCAAGATATTTTCCCAATCTCTATAAAAAAAACCGTATATGTGCAATGATTTATCCACATGATTAGTACCATGATAAATCAAATAATAGTCAAAAGTACCTCACAAATATTATAATATCCTTACAACAAAATTCCAAAGCTCTTTACTTGGGTTAAACTTAAACTTTCTTAGAATTCCCATTGCTTGGGCTATATCTAGTCTATTATAAGCTATTGTATACCTTAAAATACCAACAATACTAGCATAATGAACAATGGGAAATCCTTCAATATCATCATCAAAATAGGGACACATGTTTAAACCCAACATAGTAACATTTTGAAATGGAATACTTACTAGCTTACAAACCTACATTTTAAATTTCTACAAAATGGTATCAACATACTTAGTTTGACTCAACTAAAGCTTTTTGTAAACCTAATCTTTGATGGTTTCAATCCCAATAATATATCTAATAGCCCCTAAATCCTTCATATCAAATGTACTAAAAAGCTAAGTTGTGAGGTCTCTAATCGCCACCTTTCTATGACCAATAAACTTGTCATCAATATAGAAGAAAATAACCAAGAACTAATCATCAATAGCCTTAATATACACACAATAATCCTCTTCACTTCTAACATAGCTCAACTTTAATGTAAATGCATCAAAATTCTGGTACCATATCTTGGGTGATTGTTTCAAACCATAGAATGATTGCTTTAACTTGCAAACCAAGTTTTCTTGTCATTTCTCAACAAATTTGTTAGGATGTCAAATATAAATCTCTTCTTCAAGACCCACATGCAAAAAAGTAGTTTTAACATCCATTTCTCTATATCAAAATCACAAGAAATGGCAATAGATATTAGGAATCCAATAAAAGCTAGCTTAGCAATAAGAGAGAATATTTCAACAAAATCAACTCCTTCTTTTAGTTTTGTATGTTTTAACACATTCATCCTAGATTTTGTGCATTTTGTTATATATTTTTTTGCATATTGTTGTATTTTGTATGTCTTATAACAAATTGTAGAAAGTTGCTAGATAGTTTCAAAGATTTGTGGGTTGTTTCTCATTCACAAAGATGTCTAAAGGAATCCTTGCTGAAATTATAGGACGTAAAAGTAAGGCAATAGAACCAAATCAAGTGTGCAGAAATCCCTAGTTTGCAAAGGAAAGCTTCCCTTGTGGAATGTGCAAAGTATTTACACAATTAGCAAAGTCGACCATGTTGTCAATGCAAAAGCCACCATCCAAAGGTGAAATCAACTATCAAAAGAGGAGATCAAAGACAAATAAAATATTTGGCATCACTTTCCAAGTGTGAATTCACCTTTACAAATGTGAAGCCCTCAATTTATGAGGATGACAAATCAAGTTTTAAAAATCACAGTATTTTGTAAAAATTTATTAAAGTCCAAAGATCATTGCATAGTTATCGTGACAGGAGAGAGTCCTGCTATTCTCGGAAGAAGATATAATATATTTTTTTATCTTGAAGCACTCAAGTAGTAGTTGAAAATAAGGGGGAGAATGTTAGAACTATAGTGTCCCTGCTACATGAGATGAACTCTTGTTTGAACTGCAATTATTACAATAAAATTCTACTATTTTCCATATTTTTAGCATGAGTTAGATATAAGTTTTCTAAACATAGTTTTTCTCTTTTACTTCTACTTTTAGTTATCGAACCATAGTTTCCAGATCTCATCAATTTGTCCAACACCTCTATATAATAAGACTATTGTAATGCATTTATTATATCATATCTCTGAGCAATTGATCTTTGATCTTGTGATCAAAAAGTTATATAAACAAGAATAATATTTATCTACTTTTAAGCCATTTCTAGATTCCTTTATTTTCCTCTCCCTGGATTGCATGTAAACTTTTTTACATTCAACACAAGGGATGAAAAGCTTGACCCTCTGCGTTGAATTCTTTTTAATGCCATCTTTGAAGTGACAGTTCTGTTTCTGTGGACTTAGAATTTCTCTTGGAAATATATAAAAAATGACATGGAGTTTAGGCCCCATTTCTTTGCAGGAATTAGAAAATGTTGAAATATTTGATCAAATGCTGAAAATGGTCAAATCATAGATTTGATAATCTGATTTTTCATTTTTGGAATATAGTTTGGATCATATGGTTGATCCAGAATATGAGTGAGAAGATGCATTTCCTCGCTTTGGTACCACATTTTGAAACTAGAATTGGAATTTGAGTATGGTATTTTTAAAAAAAATTTGAATTGTTTTAATATTTTTGAATTTAATAATTCATTTTTATTAATTTATTTATTTTTTATTTTATTTAATCTGAATAGAAAATCATACCCGTCCCTTCGGTGTGCAAACCCAACACAACACAATAGCAAAGTTGTTGCAGCTAGGAAACCCACATCCGCTCCAACACAACACAACAGCACAACTATTCCAGCCAAGAAACTCGTAGCCATTCCAACTCAACAAAACAACACAACCGTTCCATATAGGAAACCAACAACCGTTCAAAGACAACACAATAACAGAGGGAACCCACAACCTCTTGTTTGCCACCCACACAAATGCTTTCCAGAGGTTGGGGAAAATGATGCGAATGTTTTAAATTTGTTTGGATGTAGACCCCAAATTTTAAATTTGTTTGCACGCGGACCCGAAATGGTTTCAAAATGGGGATTGAAAAAATGGGAACTTGGCCCTCAAATTTCAATTCCACATTTTCAAGTGGAAGATCTATATGACGATTTTGGGTCAAAATGAGCATATACATCTCCCTCTTCCAATTTCATTTTGCACTGCTGAGGATTTGACAAATTTGGAACTAGTTTATGCATATTCTAGATCAATTCCCACAACCAAACGGGACTTAGTGTTAGGAAAGAACATTGCGGAACACTTTCCACAGTATCAAATTCTTAGGGGAAATTTAATAGGCATGATTATCAATACCAATTACAGTAATCAAAATGCACAAAAGTAAACAGAGTAAATATGGAAGAACAAACAAGCACAGAATAGAACACCAATATTTACTTGGGAAAACCCTTACGGGTAAAAAACCCACCACTAGAAAAACCCCAGTCTTCTTTGTATTACAGTAGTAAACAATTTACATACAACAGACAATGGATTTTTCACATAGGCTCACAGGCTCAGATTGTACAATCAACCTGAGATAGCACCACACCAGTTTGACACTCTTCCTTTATCCACCTCTTAGTCATTCCTAATGAATCTCGAAGACATTTATACAATCTGCAATTAATTATGGTATTCGGTATATCAACCATCACTTTACAAAACGGTTTCTCACAGCCTTGGTATTCTTCATCCGACAGTCTGACGGTTACTCCTCCATCCGACTGTCCCTTCAACATCCGTTCACTCCCTTCACCTCAGAGACTCCCTTTGGCTCGAGTCAACCCCTTCGGCCTTAGACACTCCCTTCGGCCTCGGATCACTCCCTTAGCCTTGGAGTGCTTCCCTCACCTCGGAGACTCCCATAGGCCTTAGACACGCCCGTCGGCATTGGGTCACTCCCTTCAGCCTCAGACACTCCCTTCGGCATCGAGTCACTCCCTTCGGCCTCTGACACTCCCTTTGGTCTCGCATCACTCCCTTCGGCCTCAGACAGTCCCTTTAGCCTTGGATCACTCCCTTTCCCTCAGAGACTCCCTTTGGCATCCATCGTACCAGTACTACTATGTCAGAACCGGCTTCACCATTTGTCTTTCTGTACTGCTTCACTGTCGGCTACAACTTCACCATCAGTACTAGTTGCACACAATATGTTATCAACACCTCACCGCCAACACAAATGGACAACCATTGGGTAAAGTCATCCGTATAGTGAGCACCGTACGGTGGAATCACCCATACGATGACCACCATACGGTGAACCTCACTCATATGGGGAGTATGTTCAAGATATATCCGAACAATATCCCACTTGATGAGGTAGGTACTAACACCTTCAGAGACTCCAAGAAATCATGGACTCTAATGCCCATCAATGCTGATATACCACCCGAACACAAAACCTTCAGGAACTAGAATTTACTATGCACAATTGAGATACTTGCAAAATAGTATCATCTCATTCATGGACATTCCCACCTTCTACCATGCCACTACCACTGGACACACATAGAAGCTATCCACTAAGAAAAAAACATACAATCTATCTCCCAGAGAACCATAACTCCATCTCCGAAAGCATAAAACTCTCGATCCAAAAGCTAATCGAACGTATTAACATTTGTCATAATCATAGCTGAAATAGCACCCACAATAAGTGCTGGCATGTCCAACTATACATACCTCTAAGGTATACCAACATGGATTCCAAAATATCACCATATTCAACCTGTTACCTATAGTCTCAAGCCTCAAGTTCAATACTTGTCACATACACGCCAAGAAGCTCCCACTCCATAGGTAATATTAATATGATATGAATCCATTCAGCAACATCACATAGAAGTGCAACAACAAACTTGTAGCATCAAGAACATTAATAGTACATCAACCATGCACCATGTCCTTCTACGTACACCTCTAAATGCCTGTCATACTTCCTGTTGAAACCATCAACCGTTTCAACAAACACATCTCTAATGACAAGAGAAAACATCATCACTGTCATCGCTAAGTATCTATGAGCACATGTAATCCATCAATCCATGCTATCTCCAAAAGCAGAACAACAACTTCATGAAGAGTCAAGAAAATGACCAATGTACTCAATACATAGCAACAAAAAAATAAAGATCAATGTCAAAGCTCCAACCATGGCCTCAAGAACATAAACATGACAACATGATCTAAAACATCTCAACCAAAGAGATAACATGCTCCATATGAACATACCATAACATGTCAAATGAGAACATAATCTACACCTTTATCAAAGACCCCATTGAGCCGTCAAGATGTCAACATCTTCAGTCACATGAAGATAAACATCTCCAACAGTACTTCAGCAAATGTGAAAAGATCCTTCTGCAACATCAGAATATCATGCCTTTAATATCTGCAATACTAATGAAGATCATTGACTACATCACTACCAACAACTCCCACTAAACCATGGTGTCGAGTTACACATGGCATCGTGACACACTTCTTCCACACATCACTACCAACAATTTCCACTGTACAGTGGTGTCGAGTCACACATGTCATTGTGACAAACATCTACTCATCTTAATGTGCTCGCCATCTCAACCTATAATATTGATTACTCACACCCTATAAATTTCCCACTACAGAAATGACACAAACAATTTACTCACAAAGATAACCCAACTAGCCTTGCTCTGATACCACTTGTTAGGAAAGAACATTGCAGAACACTTTCCACAGTATTAAATTCTTAGGGGAAATTTAACAGACATGATTATCAATACCAATTACGGTCATCAAGATGCACAAAAGTAAACAGAGTAAATACGAAAGAATAAACAAGCACAGAATAGAACACCAGTATTTACGTGGGAAAACCCTTACGGGTAAAAAACCCACCACCGAAAAAACCCCAGTCTTCTTTGTATTACAGTAAACAATTTACATACAACAGACAATGGATTTTTCACATAGGCTCACAGGCTCAGGTTGTACAATCAACCTAACATACCACCACACCAGTTTGACACTCTTCCTTTCTCCGCCTCTCAGTCATTCCTAATGAATCTCGCAAACATTTATACACTCTGCAATTCGTTATGGAATTTGATATATCAACCGTCACTTTACAAAATGGTTACTCACAGCCTTGGTAATCTCCATCCGATAGTCTGACGGTTACTCCTCCATCCGATTGTCCCTTCGACATCGGTTCACTCCCTTCGCCTCAGAGACTCCCTTCCGCTCGAGTCAACCCCTTTGGCCTCAAACACTCCCTTTGGCCTCAGATCACTCCCTTAGCCTCAGAGCACTTCCCTCGCCTCGGAGACTCCCTTCAGCTTTGGACACTCCCTTCAGCCTCAGACACTCCCGTCGGCATCGGGTCACTCCCTTCAACCTCGGACACTCCCTTCGGCATCGGGTCACTCCCTTCAGCCTCGGATCACTCACTTTGCCTCGGAGACTCCCTTTGGCATCCATCGTACTAGTACCACTATGTCGACACCGGCTTCGCCATCTGTTTTGCCGTACTGCTTCACTGTCGGTTACAACTTCACCGTCGGTACCAGTTGCACACCATACGGTATCAACACCTCACCACCAACACAAATGGACAGCTGCTGGATAAAGTCATCCGTACAGTGAGCACCGTACAGTTGACTCACCCATACGGTGACCAGCGTACAATGAACCTCACTCATACTGGGAGTACGTTCGAGACATATCCGAACACTTAGGGAGGGACAAAAACTGGGCAAGATTATTCTTAAACCTGCTTTTTGCAGCTACGATTTTCATTCAACAGAAGAGTCCTCATTAGAGATTCTCTATTGTTGGGCGGGGGTCGCTTACCAAAAAAATGATAATAATTTCAAAGAATGGGACATTTGAATTGGGATTCTTGAGCGCAAATAGATGCAACTGACATATACAGTCTAGCATGGAAAAATAACAAATAATACGATTGTTTGGGTGTCTAGCGTCTATTTGGTGAGTCAACGCAATGATTCAGACTTTAGACAATCTTGTGGAAACCTTGTTGACCGAGATGAGGTTCGGCGACAAGGGAATTCTAGAATTTGAAAACAGACATATTCAATATCAGCGTTGAAAGTAAAAGCTCTTGTTTTTTTACTACCATGACTGACTTTGCAAATGCGTTCAAAATAACTTGTCTGCCACGGACCGTGCCTCTGAAACCTTTGAAACAAACACAAGAGACGTAAATTTTGACCCTCAACTTCCTTCTGGCTTAAATATAATTAAGCCGTTCAATGGCCTCTCGGAATTGACATTGTTCTTTCCGAGGACCTTCCACCATGAATTTCTCTCGGAAACAGATTAGCGGCAGAGGGACTTCACCGATGGGAAAAATTATTCCTAAACCTTATTTTTGCAGTTACTATGTTTATTCAACTGAAGAGACACAAATAGCTATAGTGATCGCAATGTTACTAGTTAGGAGGCATTCTCTTAGCTATGTACTTATGGACGGGCCATAAAACCAAAGTGACACAAACAGCAATATTGATAGCAATGTCACTAGTTAGGAGGCATTCTCAAATTGTAGAGGCATGTTATTTAAGCTCCAAGTAGAAAATATGGTAAAATCAACTTGAAGGAGTCAACTTGAGACTGATGTTAGGACTGGTTAGTTCCAAGTATGAGAGCTTTGTAAGGTAACTGGACCAACTATAGGTATAAGACTACCCTCTGTACTTTTGGCTATGTAAAACCAAAGTGGGTACACCTAATCCAGATAAAACCTCAACTCTTTACCATACCTTCTACTATGGATTCAAACAACAGATAATAGTAAGAAAGTACTAAAGGCTAACCAAACATTCATTGACTCTCCATTACTATGTGGGACATACAAACAACAATCATAAGAATATGTAGAAATTGAGAATGGTTTTGATGTAAAATTTGAGGATATAACCAAACAAATCAGACATATATCAGCAAATAGATATACTAGTTCTTGATCAGTACCTTATCCATTGGGAAATACTTCAATACAAATACTGAAACAAAGACACTGCTATTGGCAAAGACTCATAGCCATAAACACAAACATCTCAGACCATGCACTTCTTATAAGATTCTTATGTAGATACACCCAATGAATCTATGTCCTACCCAAAGCACCTTCAATTTGATCCTAAATCAAAACTAAGCAATATAACACATACATAGAGATAACTGTGCAATAAACCAGAAGATTTAAAACTCATAAAATGAACACCAAGGAGAGAATTGAAACTCCAAAACTTGTATTAAGTATGATGAGTCAATCTCTGAATCAAAATGAATGAAATAAAACACCACTCAATAATACAAAAAAGATTACAATAAGTTTTCTATCTATTTGAAATACAGTCTAATATGAATCTCCTATATCCTTGGAACTAAAAGTCTTGAGCCAACACTAAGGATCAAAAATTCTGGTACCCTTCACACTGAGAAAAGATAGAGACTTATAGGAGAAAGAAAACCCTAGAAGAGGGTTTCCTGATAGCAGTCCTTCTTAGCAGTTAAGAACAATCCTTCTTCTCTGGTTGATCTTTCTCCAAAACATCACTAAAAGATTTGATCTGACATATCACTCATCAAGCCATGAGAAATGATAAAAAAATAAATGTAGAACCATCACGACATGGGTAGAGAAACCCCAAAATAGCAAGCATACCAGGAACCATATAAGACCACCATGCTACAATAAAAGCTATTAGGACCATAGAAAAACTCCCAACCACTAAATAACACCATTAAAGTCGATCCAAGGACAAGGAGGAACCTGGATCCACTCCTAGCAAGTCTGCAACACACAACCATGGTTGGGCACCTGAAAATTTGAAAAATACTTACAATGGCTAGTCCCTAGAGTGAAATCCTTATCAATGGCTGATATCAAGTCTTGTTCCATCTTTAAAACGTATTCGTGGATCAACTTTAAGTTACCTGAGCCCTGACTAGATCTTGCCAGGTGTCAACATGGCGCAATACCTTAAATATAGATTTGGAGCAACTTTTTCTCTCATCCTTCACGTTGACTGTTGATCTGTCTCACATCTATACCTTTACTCTTAACCTACCCTCAACCTTGAGCACTTTAAAACCCTTTATCTCTGAATCTTGCAATGGGACTTGACCCGACTTGGTTTAACTGTGGTTTGTTCTGAGATTCTGCGACAAAGTTTATCACTGAATCTCCCAATGCCTATCTTAACTCTGGTCACATTCAGAGATCTGGCGACAACCCTCTGATTTGATCTTCACTTGAACACATGTCTATATCTTGGCTTATTTCTCCTGATTTTTGAATGATCTTTGACTATCTGAATTTATCTAGCAACCTAGCACAAGTCATAGATCATATCTCTTATCAATGACCATGATTAATTCTCAGTAGAAAATATGGTAAAATCAACTTGAAGGGGTCAACTTGAAGGAGTTATGCATTCTAAAATGTAGAAAATATGGTAAAATCAATTTGAAGGAGTCAATAAATATATGTATGTCGCTATTTAATAAATATATGTATGACATTATTTTATTAATATTTCATATTTAAAGGAAAATGTTATTTTTGTATGAGAACTTTATCTTTATATGAAAATTTAATAATAAATTTCAACACAATTTAATCTTGGTAAGAGGAATCGCAATACCATAATTTAACTATTATAATTTTATTTTTTTTAAATATTTTTGTTTAATTGTTACATTCAAGAAATGTTATAAAATATATAAAAAATTAAATGGTAGAATATGTTTTACTATATATATTTATATTTTAAAAATATATAGCTAACATATTATTAAACTATCAGAACTAACAAATATGATGCTTTGTGTATTGAACCTTAAACAAGTAAGATAACTCTTAATTAAAAACAAAATAACACAAGCCTCCCCTTCTTTCTTTCTCTATCCATATTTACATTACTAACATTTAAATATGAAAATAATAGTAATACATATTCAATGTATAAATATATAAGAAACTAGCTCTTTATTGAGAAAATACAACCAAATCCCTTTTCTAAAGTAATTTTAAAGAAACATAAATTATAAAATAAATATTAAATGAAATAGACACCTTGACAATGAGAAAATTCAATTACAATTAATGTTTGAAGATTTGAAGTAGAGAGAAAAAAATGTGCATCGTGTAGGAGGAATGATAGTTTACAATGGACCTATAAGGGCTTTCTTGCAAGGACGAGTAGGTGTGCAATGTTTAGAAGTCTGTGTTGTTGTTATGGCTTGAGGAGTTTTTTGGTCAATGTAAGTTGTCGAATGTTTTTTTCGCTATTTCTGTGATCTATATTCACAAGAGAAGGATGTTGAATGTGAGCTTGAATTTTGCGATGTTTTCCTTGGCTTTCAGTCCTTTGTTTTCAGTTTTCATTATAGAAACAAACATGGTAGCTATTGGGGATCCAAGGTGTTGGTGTTTGAAACTATTACGCTATGTAAACTAACCAATATACCTTGAGACTGATGTTAGGAGTGGTTAGCTCCAAGTATGAGAGCTTTGTAAGGTAACTGGACCAACTATAGTTATAAGACTACCCTCTGTACTTTTGGCTATGTAAAACCAAGGTGGGTACACCTAATCCAGATAAAACCTCAACTCTTTACCATACCTTCTACTATGGATTCAAACAACAGATAATAGTAAGAAAGTACTAAAGGCTAACCAAACATTCATTGACTCTCCATTACTATGTGGGACATACAAACAACAATCATAAGAATATGTAGAAATTGAGAATGGTTTTGATGTAAAATTTGAGGATATAACCAAACAAATCAGACATATATCAGCAAATAGATATACTAGTTCTTGATCAGTACCTTATCCATTGGGAAATACTTCAATACAAATACTGAAACAAAGACACTGCTATTGGCAAAGACTCATAGCCATAAACACAAACATCTCAGACCATGCACTTCTTATAAGATTCTTATGTAGATACACCCAATGAATCTATGTCCTACCCAAAGCACCTTCAATTTGATCCTAAATCAAAACTAAGCAATATAACACATACATAGAGATAACTGTGCAATAAACCAGAAGATTTAAAACTCATAAAATGAACACCAAGGAGAGAATTGAAACTCCAAAACTTGTATTAAGTATGATGAGTCAATCTCTGAATCAAAATGAATGAAATAAAACACCACTCAATAATACAAAAAAGATTACAATAAGTTTTCTATCTATTTGAAATACAGTCTAATATGAATCTCCTATATCCTTGGAACTAAAAGTCTTGAGCCAACACTAAGGATCAAAAATTCTGGTACCCTTCACACTGAGAAAAGATAGAGACTTATAGGAGAAAGAAAACCCTAGAAGAGGGTTTCCTGATAGCAGTCCTTCTTAGCAGTTAAGAACAATCCTTCTTCTCTGGTTGATCTTTCTCCAAAACATCACTAAAAGATTTGATCTGACATATCACTCATCAAGCCATGAGAAATGATAAAAAAATAAATGTAGAACCATCACGACATGGGTAGAGAAACCCCAAAATAGAAAGCATACCAGGAACCATATAAGACCACCATGCTACAATAAAAGCTATTAGGACCATAGAAAAACTCCCAGCCACTAAATAACACCATTAAAGTCGATCCAAGGACAAGGAGGAACCTGGATCCACTCCTAGCAAGTCTGCAACACACAACCATGGTTGGGCACCTGAAAATTTGAAAAACACTTACAATGGCTAGTCCCTGGAGTGAAATCCTTATCAATGGCTGCTATCAAGTCTTGTTCCATCTTTAAAATGTATTTGTGGATCACCTTTAAGTTACCTGAGCCCTGACTAGATCTTGCCAGGTGTCAACATGGTGCAATACCTTAAATATAGATTTGGAGAAACTTTTTCTCTCATCCTTCACGTTGACTGTTGATCTGTCTCACATCTATACCTTTACTCTTAACCTACCCTCAACCTTGAGCACTTCAAAACCCTTTATCTCTGAATCTTGCAATGGGACTTGACCTGACTTGGTTTAACTGTGGTTTGTTCTGAGATTCTGCGACAAAGTTTATCACTGAATCTCCCAATGCCTATCTTAACTCTGGTCACATTCAAATATCTGGCGACAACCCTCTGATTTGATCTTCACTTGAACACATGTCTATATCTTGGCTTATTTCTCCTTATTTTTGAATGATCTTTGACTATCTGAATTTATCTAGTGACCTAGCACAAGTCATAGATCTTATCTCTTATCAATGACCACGATTAGTTCTCAGTAAACCTGACTTAACTTTGAGTTTCCATCCTTGACCATGATAAAATTCAGAGATTGAGAGATAACCTTATCTTTGAATCGCTGAATACTTTCCTTAACTTGAGTTATATTTAGAGATCACGCGCCAACCCTCAATCCTTCTCGACATCTACGGTTCAGATATGATCTTGGATAATCCATCTTGACTTAACTTGACCTAGGCTCTATCTTGACATTACACAACTGAAGGAAAAACATAACCTTGATAAGTTAATCCTACCTCGAGTTAATTCTGGAGATTCAACGGCAAAGAGGCATCGCTGAATAAAATTAACCTGACTTGGAAAATCATGGGTTTCATTACAAGATCACACGACTGAAGAGATCTCTAAGTCGCTAGAACTTGTCTTAACTCTTAATTTTATTCTGATAATTGGTGCATACAACATGATCAAGACAAGAGTAGAACCCAATCAATGGTCCTCGTTGAATCGCTAGATGAAACCTTAAATTTGACTATTATTTGGAGATTCAGTCCCAACCACACATCTGAGACAAGATTGACAATCTACACCTAATCTCACAATCATTCACTTAACCCTGAGTCCATTCAAAGATCTAGTGATAAAAAGAAAATCGCAAACCACGTCTTGACCTAAGTTAGATTATGAGATTCAGAGATAAAGTTGTCTTTGAATCTCCAAATGAATTCCTTGACCCTAGTTAAATCATGAAATCAAGCACCACCACAAGATTAGATTAATATCTACAGCCTGCATGCAATCTCCAAGTCTAGAAAGCATATTCCATATTGTTTCAAGATTGGGAGATAACAAGCAGCGCCAAGTCACCAGATAAGAAGAATATTCCTTGGCCGAGTAGAGTAAACAAATAAGACATGTCAGGAATTAGGAAAGATAGGAAATATTAAAACAAGACCACGAAAATCTTAGGCAATACAAGGGGTCACCCAACATGACAAATAAATCACATGAATATTCAAGACACTTAAGTTACAAAAAGTAACTTCAAAATAAAACGAGGCCATGAAGAGATAGGGTTTTTTTATGATTTTGCATAAAGACTAGGGTTTTAGGCTAGAATCCTAAAAAAATGTAGAGACTAGAGGAAAATTCATGGAACCATGGAAAATTTTGAAATAGGTCTAACAGTGGTTGTGACTGGGGATGTATTCCTCTTGCAGGCATAGAAAGGATTCAGAATTCCTTGAACAAGCAGACCACCAACTAGAAAATGAACCTAACATAAAGCAGGAAACCACAAAAAGAAAAGCCTAGGACTACAAACAAAGATTCACACCTTTGCAAATTTTTTTCTCATCTAGAGAAAATCAAATCAAGCCTAAGGGTCTGAGACCATCACAAAATTTTGATTCCATCTTGCCTCTTTCATAGACAAAATTTTTTGCTCCCTATACTGAAAGCTAGCTGAAACAATTTCTCTCATCTACCTGATCAAACTTATTTCTTCCTTACATTAGCTCACCACAAAAAATATCAATATATTCAATATTCGAGTAAAAATGAAAACCACACAAATGAAAAACATGTGGAAAATGTATGTTGTATTCATCAATTAGAAAAAAATGAGACCAAATGCAAAATTTAGCATTATTTAATTTATTGCTACATATGGGACAATCACCATCTAGCTAAGAAGATAAGCAATTGTATTCAGCCTGGTTGCTGGTATCAGCACCATTGGATCCATTTTCTACAAGAGAAGATATATCAATGTTTGAACAAGAACAATTCTCAATACTAACATCTTTGTAAAGCTTCATGTCATAATATCTATTATCCTTTTTAGTAGATAAAACATCTTGCATCATATCACTCGTTTGCATATCCATATAAGAATTAACTAAATAATTCTCTTGCAAATTATTAACATTACACAAACCATAATCCTGCTAATCGGTGGGAGGGAAAACATCAATACACTTATTATAAACATATGTAACTTGAGAAACTGAAAGACCATCCTTTAATGGTTTAATGAAATATTTAGAATCATTAAAAAGTTCAAAATCTACACAGCTATCCCAATCAGTATTCAAGATTATATCAGGAATATCTCCATCCCTTGAAAAGAAGAAAACATTGATGCTTTCACCAGCTGATTAATCATATTGGATCTTGTTGCAGCCAAGTAATGCAGAAGCACGAAAAGAATCAGAAACACAAATGTGAAAATCAGGGCCTACTGACTCATATTCTCTGTCAAACACAACATGTGTTGGGTGAAAGGATTCAGAGCTATCCCTCCCTAAATATATAAGGTATTCACAAGTCAAGAACTCTAAAATTTGTTCACTATTAAGTGAACCACTATCATCATCTTCTCCCTATTTTGATAATTAGTTAGAAGCACCATTTTCATTTATCCAATCATTTTCCTCTTGCCGACTACAAACATCTTTTGCCTCATATTGAGAAAAATCATCACTTTCATGATTATAAGAGAGAGAGTTCACAGTGGACACATCTCCTTCATAAGTTCCATCATTCTCAATAAAAGCATTACTAGGCACAACCTCATGTGTATCTTAAAGTTCAATATATGCAACATTAGTTATCCAATTCCTAATATGCACATAATGTTCTTCCCTCAAGGAGGCTAGCCAATGGGTTGATTTAGGAAAACAATGTTCCAAAAACAAACCAATGAAAATAGACTTTGAAAACTCAGTTCCCTCAGAAGATCATCACATACATCACAAAAACTTTCATAAAATAAAGGTATTGATAGATCCCTTCTCCTTCCCACCTTCAATATTACAAGCACCATACAATCCTTTTGAATGCCTTGCTCTAACAATTCAAGCTCCTCATCAAACTTACCCATTTTAACTAATACAATACTTCCATATGATTTTGTGAATGAAAATTAAAACTTGAAGTATGTAAACCTCTATTCACACCCTTTTCCTTTTCTTAGTGCTTGGATCACTTAATAAGGAAGCATTCACAACATTGAAAGATAAATTACCTAAAGGTGTTGCAACAGCTGCAAGATACTGATCTAAAGTCACCTCCAAATCACCTTCAAAGATTTTGTAGAGTTGACACCTCTTTACAGAGGAAAGAAAAGAAAAAGCTGAGATCTCTTTCCCAACTCTGACCTTCTTCAAATCGGCAAGCTTACAACACACCCAATATAAGGTCTCATACGATTCCTCTCTTGACTATGCTTATAGTCAAAAGAGTCCAATTATTTGTTGCCTCTTCACTGCAAGTCCACCTTTTGTATTTAGTAGTATTTTCTTCAAATATGCACACTAGTGCAAATCAGAGAAATCAGAGTCACCACTCACCACATGTGAGATAGTATTTTCTGAACTAGGACTTTCAAACAATATGCAATGATAGACAAGGAAAATAGACTCAATCTTAGAAACATGAGGAACATCTCTTTGAAAACAATGACTCTATAACTTGACTCTAGGATTGGCTTAGCAAGGCAAGGAAACAACTCACTTACACTTCACTAATCACTTTTTCTTCTTTGTCCCTAGTAGAGTTGACATTTTGTTGGTGTTTGAAACTGTTACGCTATGAAAAGAAACCAATATACCTTGATATTGATTTTAGGAGTGCTTAGCTCCAAGTATGAGAGCTCTTCAAGGAAACTATATAAACTATAGGGGTAATACTTCCCTCTACACTTATGGCTCAAAAAAACCAAGCTAGGTACACCTAATATAGATAAAAACTCAACTGTTTACAATACCTTATACTCTGGATTCAAACAACGAATAAT
This sequence comes from Thuja plicata, assembly GCA_018584345.1. Classification (NCBI taxonomy): domain Eukaryota; kingdom Viridiplantae; phylum Streptophyta; class Pinopsida; order Cupressales; family Cupressaceae; genus Thuja; species Thuja plicata. Next base: position 1,081,546 of record MU228109.1, read on the forward strand.
AGTAAGAAAGTACTAAAAGATAACTAGGCATTCATTGACTCTCCATTACTATGTGCGACATACAAACAACAAACATAAGAATATGTAGAAATTGAGAATGGTTTTGATGTAAACTTTGAGGATATAACCAAACAAATTAGACATATATCAGCAAACATATATACTAGTTCATGATCAGTTCCTTATCCATTGGGAAATATTTCAATGCAAATACTGAAACAAAGACACCGTTATTGGTAAAGAATCATAGCCATAAATAGAAGAAACTCAGACCATGCACTTCTTATAAGATCCTTCTATATATGCACCCAATGAATCTATGTCCTACCCAAAGCACCTTAAATTTGATCCTAAATCAAAACTAAGGAATAGAACACATAAATAGAGAAAAATATGCAATAAACCAGAAGATTTAAAACTCATAAAATGAACACTAAGGAGAGACTTGAAACTGAGAAACTTTTATTAAGTATGATGAGCCAATCTCTGAATTAAAATGAATGAAATAAAAAACCACTCAATAATATGCAAAAGATTACAATTTTTTGTCTATTCGAAATATAGTCTAATATGAATCAGCTATATCCCTGAAACTAAACCTCTTGAGCCAACACTTAGGGTCCAAAATTATGGAATGCTTCACACCGAGAAAAGACAGAGACTTATAGGAGAAGGAAAACCATAGAAGATGGTTTCATGACAGCAGTCATTCTCAGCAATTAAGAACAGTCCTTCTTCTCCGATTGATCTTTCTCCAAAAGATCACTAAAAGATTTGATCTGACATATCAATCATCAAGCCACGAGAAATGATAAAAAATAAATGCAGAACCATCACGGCATGGGTAGAGAAACCCCAAAATAGAAATCATACCAAGAACCATACAAGACCACCATGCTGCAATAAAATCTATTAGGGCCATAGAAAACACCTCCAGCCACTAAATGACACCATTAAATTTGCTCCAAGGACAAGGAGGAACCTCAAGCCACTCCCAACAAGTCTACAACACGGAACGATGGCTGGAAACCCTTAGAAATAACCTAAAAATTTGAAAAAATATTTACAACAGTTAGTCCCTAGAGAGAAATCCTTATCAATAACTGAGATCAAGTCTTGTTCCATCTTTAAAATACAACCATGGATTGACTTTAAGTAACCTGAGCCCTGACCAGATCTTTCCAGGTGTCAACATGCTCCAATGCCTTAGGAATGGATTTCAAGAAACTTTGCCTTTGAGCCTTCATGCTGACCGTTGATCAACCTCGCATTTGTACCTTTACTCTTAACTTGCCCTTAACTCTGAGCACTTCAAATCACTTTATCTCTGAATCTCTCAATGGGACTTGACCTGACTTGGTTTTACCATGGTTTGTTTTGAGATTCAGCAAAAAATTTTACCACTAAATCTCCCAATGCCTATCTTAACTTTGGTCACATTCAGAGAACTGGTGGCAACCCTCTGATTTGATCTTCACTTGAACACGTGTCTGTATCTTGGCTCATTTATCCTGATTGGTGAATAATCTTTGACTATCTGACTTTATCTAGCAACCTAGTGCTAGCCATAGATCCTAGCTCTTATCAATGACCATGATCAGTTCTCAGCAAACCTGACTTAACTTTGAGTTTCCATCCATGACCATGATCAAATTCAGACATTCAGAGATAATTATATCTCACAATCCCTGAATACTTTGGTTAACTCAAGTTATATTCAGAGATTACTATCCAATCGTCGATCCTTATTGACATGTATGGTTCATATATGATCTCGGATAATCCATCTTGACTTAACTTGACCGAGGCTCTATCTGGAGATTACATGATTTAAGAAAATACATAACCTTGGCAAGTTAATCCTAACTCGATTCAAATCTAGATATTCAGTAGCAAAGAGGCATCGCTGAATAAACTTAACCTGACTTGGAAAACCATGGGTTTCATTACAATATCACGTGACTGAAGAGATCTCTAAGTCGCTAGAACATTTCTTAACCCTTGAGTTTATTATGAGACTTGGCGCAGACCACACGATCAAGACAATAATAGAACCCAATCAACAACCCTCGCTAAATTGATGGATGAAATCTTGACTTTGACTATTATTTGGAGTTTCAACTCCAACCGCACATCTGAGACAAGATCGATGATCTGTGCGTAATCTCACTATTTTTCACATAACCCTGAGTCTATTCAGAGATCTAGTGACCAAAGAAAAATGAAAACCACGTCTTGACCTGAGTTAGATTATGAGATTCAGAGATAAAGCTATCTCTGAATCTCCAAATGAATTCCTTGACCCCAGTTAAATCATGAGATCAAGCACCACCACAAGATTAGATCAAGATCTACGTCCTGCACACAATTTCCAAGTCTAGAAAGCATATTGCATATCATTCCGAGATTGGGAGATAACAAGTAGTGCCAAGTCGCCTGATAATAAGAATATTCCTTGGTCGTGCAGAGTAAAGAAATAAGACATGTCGGGACTTAGGAAAGATAGGAAATATTAAAAAAACACCATGACAAGCTTAGGAAATACAAGGGGTCGCCCAACATGACAAATAAATCACATGACTACTCAAGACACTTAAGTTACAAAAAGTAACTTTGAAATAGAACCAGGCTATGAAGAGCTAGGGTTTTTTTGCACAAAGACTAGGGTTTTAGGCCAGAGACCTAAAACAAAATGCTAAGACCGGAGGAAAAGTCATGGAACCATGGAAAATTTTGAAATTAGTCTAACACAAGGGACCCCCAAATCATATAATGTAAAAAAATCCTTATGGTGATTCACCATCATCATTTGGTCATGTCAAGATAGTTCAATTTCTACATGTAATTTAAAAATCAATATTTGTGTAGCATGTGATCACAATCCAAGACCTAAGGAGTATTTAAATTTTTATTAAAGATTGGTCTATCGTAGTGATTAATCCAAAGGCTATAGCTAAAGATGTCTTTTATCTAGAAAATAGTGCTTTGATATGAAAATTTATTTGTATCTCCCATCTTTTGGAATCCTATGCCAAAGGAAATTTGAATGCAAAAGGAGATATATAAAAAGATTTTATTTTAAAATGATTACTTCTTCATGAAATTTTCAACTATAATAAAGTTTCTATTCAATTTTTGAATTGGGCCCTATTTTCATAATCAACGGAGATAATTTATCAAACCTTGACATGTAGGCTTTGATATTGTGGATGAGCTCCCATATAATATCCTTGGTTGAGATAAAAATTCAATAGACTTTTGGAGACAAGATATTATTTAATCTATAAAAACTATTATTGAAAAATATATTGGTTTTTTTTCCATATTTTAGTTAGAAAAAATGTAACTTTTGATGCCTATGTGTGAAAATTAAGTTAAACTCCCCTTCTCATTTTTTTGGAAATTAAGGTGAGTAGGATGAAGTAGATCCCAAAAATTTATTATGAAGCTACCTTAGGTGCATCATGAGTATGGACACTTACAAATAAATTGTTCAAAGTTGGGACCTAATACTGCTAAACCATCTCCGCAGATAAAAGTAGCCAATTTGAAGGTGAAAGGTAAGACCACTCTGCAAATTGATTAGCTAGATGTAAATTAAATTTTATCTTAATGAAATATCACTCAAAAATAAATTCTTTGAATTATTATACAGACGTTTCTATAGGAATTTCAAGAAAAACATTTGATGTTCCAGAAAGATTTGAGGATATAACTACAAAAGAATAGGAAATCATTAGAATTAACTATAATATCCATGAACTTAGAGAAAATATGGCTATAAAATTTTCGAGTCAATTCCACCTCTTTCAATGAAATCCAATAGTGGGAAGGACAAAATTTTATTTTCTTAGGTGACTTTGAAAATGATGTTGGGCATTAGGAATCTTGAGAAACACATGTAACTAGGGACAACTCGATTCCTTTAGATTTCATGCAAAGGAAACAAAAGGAAGTCAACGATATATCAAAGACAATACTTGATTTAGGGAAAAATGTTGAGATGAATATGGAAGTACTCTCTTGTTTGAGATAAATTGTAAAATAGATTAAGAAAGGGGGCCTTGATAGATGTTCAAAAGTAGAAAGGAAAAGGGCTGAAGAAAAAGTTATGTTGGTTATGGATACATTGGTGGAATTAGGTTTCATTAAAATAACTATCAACATTTCACTTATCCTATGTAATAATTATGATATCTTAGAATTTTAGGGGTTTTATAAGATTCCTTTCACAAGAAGTTTCTCAAGATATTATATGAGAACATATATTGAATGCAGGGTTTATTAAATAAATAAAGTTGTATATTGAAGATATCTCTATTATATCCTTTACGATTTGGAGATGTGGTCAATGTCTATGTATTGGGGCTCTTGGTAATAGTGGGGGAGTGACTTTATTTTGGAATCCTCATAACATTACTTAATCTTGGTTCTTAGGGAGCATATATTCAATTTCATTGGTAGTATCCTCCTTTGAGCCTATACTTCGAGATTTATAGAGAATTTTCATGCAACAAAAAATCTGAATGAGAAAATAGGAGGCATAAATCATCTTGTACCTTCTCCCCAAATTGGGAAAGAATATTTTTTTCCTTAATTTAGAGGATGTGGTGAACTAAGATATGGTACCTTTAGCTAGATCAATATAATATGTAGTGAGCTAACTTAGTTTAAAAAATATTAGGTACATTCCAAATCTTTGATCATTGAATTTGTCATAGATAGAATTCTTTTCTAGGATTATGGGTTGGAAGTTATCTAATCATTAACCAATAAAATTATATTATTTGGTTTTCTTACTCCCAAAACATCATCCTTTCATGTTCCAACTCATGTGGCTTCAATATTAAAGTTCATTTGATCACATGAAGGATTGGTGGGTTGAAGGGAAGTCTTCTTGCATGAAATTATGTATTCCTTTTATAAAGGGTTTCAATGTATTAAATAGAAGCTTACAAAGTGGAAATAATGCTATTTTGAAGATTTTTTCTAGTGGTAGCTAATGAGAGTTACTTCCCAAATAAAAGTAAATTAATAATTAACCATGTAATTATTTATACATATATTGATTTAAATAAATGGATATTTATCATAGAATATGTAATGATTCATATATTAGTGACTATCTCTAACATAGAGGTTCCTTTTAAGTATTAATAGATCTCTTATCATATAAGTCTCTATTTTCATACTAGTCCAACCATCTAACTATGCTAAATTATCTAAGGTTTGCACAACATTTATATTAAAATATGAATGATTCAACATTAGCTTTGTATGTGGTGGGACCTATTTCTATTTATTTGATTAAATTTTATAATACATAATGGCTTAGAAATTCATAACATATAATAGTTTAATTATTCATTATTTGATTTGATAAGTCACCATTAAATTATGAATGTTCTGGAACCTAGAGGAGAAATAAGGAGCAAGTTCAAATAATTCAAATTTTTAAGCTACATTAAATAAAATGAGACATGAAGGGAAGGGAATAAACCTCCTTGCCATTTCAAATTAAAATTTTCAAGCATTAAAATAAATTTTCAAGTATCATCTTAATTGTAATGGTGGCTTTCCCTATTTTGATAGCAACATGTCTTTTAGAGAATCTCAAATTTCATCCCTACGACTAGTATGAAAATCCTTGACACAATCATTATTCAAAAGACAAAATTGCCATAGGCTTGTGAGTTCTATTTGAATAGGAAATGACGAGTACTTGGAATAACTATTTCCATTAAAAACTCTTTAGTTAAGGATTATACATAATTTTGATTATGAAGAATCCTTCATTGAACATGGTTTCTTTTAGGATAATTAAATTGAATGAATTAAGTATATTATGCATAGGCCTTTTCTCAAGGACTTAACCACCATTACTCCACATAGTAAGACATAAGATAAATCTATAAGGTGTTTCTCTTGAAATTTTATTTTATCCATGCTAGGCATATAAAATAGGATTTTCTACACTCACCATAACCTTTTGGAAGTGTTCTTGAAATAATTTATTGAATGTTAAACATCTTTAAGTGTGCATCATGGGACATCATATTGTCATCATTTGACAAAATGTTTAAATTTATTTTGACAAATTTTAAGCAACATATTTAGCTTTGTTCACAAGTTGAATATGTGAGCATGTCATTTTATCTACAATGCCTAAGAGTTCTCTTACTTAGCATAAAACCATGAATGATTTTTAATTTTCCAACTAGGACCTTACCTTTCATGACATTATTAACTCTATAGATTTGTATAAAACTTATAAAATATAGGTTTATTATTTCAAGACCTAGTAGAAAGATTGGAAATGGTATATTGACACACTATTTGATAATTATAAGCCTTGCAAGAGCTATTATTATCTCTTTATGCATTTATCTATGCTTCATATTGTAAACTAGAGATGGTAGTTCTAATTCTCTTTGACTACTTGGTAACATATATTTCAAACTATTTGGTATGTTATTATAAACAAAAAAAACTCTCTTTCTTGGTGTACTTTATCAAGGCCTTCTATTTGGTGCTAGGTTAACTCATAATGAGATAAATAAATTTTAAAAAAACAAGTAATGCTTATTTTGTGGTCTATATGGAACTCTCAAGTACATTTTATGTTTCTTTGTTAGGGCTTAGGCTGTATGGAATTAGTTCTATGATTTTTTTAATCCCCTTTGAGCTAAGAAATTCTCATGGAGTATGGTTTCATTAATAAATTAACATAGAATCCTCTCTACCTAGTATTTGACATGTGTTTTAAAGTAAAAATTGCTTTTTAATTAAGGTTTAAAATAATTTTGAATGGGTCCCAAACCCTAAAAAAAATGGTTGTCCTTAGCAAAGTGTCAGTAAACTGACAACCAACAAAAATAAAAAAATGTCTAAGCTAAAATAGAACCAAATCAAATAGATAATAAGCAAATAAACCATCTTCTTCATGACCTTGTTGACCTCTGGCTCCAATTAGAAAGTGTCTAGAGAAATCTTCTTGATATCTTGAAGGTATTGAGAATAGTGAACTGCAAATATTTTGAGGTTTCCTCTCATTTTTGTGCATGGCCCTTTGTTATATTTAACATCCCCCTTATTACTCTTATCCCCAATAACAAGATCAACAACTTACCGTCTAGTTTGTGTGAAGTTTCTCAAATTTTGTGTTCAAGATCCCAATGTATTCTAAAGTATCCTTAATAAACTTATGACTAAAGATGACCAAAGTAAATAGATTTTCATTTATAGCTTTACATTTACTCTCAAGGGTTATAATTATTCCCTCATAATCTATCCTCATTGTTTCCACATCCTTAAGAACTTTTATAGAGAAGCAACAAGCTTCTTGTCTTCATTCTCATCCCAAGGGACCAATTTTTTCCATTTCTTCTTCAGTTGAAAATGGATCCCCCACAACTTGATAGGTGTCTCGTTAATTTCATTAAATATCTATTTATTCATTCTAAATTATAAATCAACAACAATATTAAGAGCAATAACCAAGACATCTAGAGGGAATTATTGATTAGAATTAAGGAGTCATTAGGAATATCACAAGGGAAAGGAGAAAAACCTGTTGTCCACTGTCAACTACAACATCAACAAATTGCATATGAAGGAAAGAATCATCATGGAGACTAGGGGGAGGGGAAGCACATCTATATTTAGTAGGGCTCTTCTTTTTTAAAACCTTGGGAATTTTTCCCTCCCTAGGGACTTTCTACCTTAGAAGTTCTCTTGAAAACATAATAATGATAGGAGGAGCTTAGTGATGGACTGAAAATAAGCAAGATTTTTCTTAAACCTGGTTTTTTAGCTACGATATTTATTCAACTGAACATTTGAATTGAGATTCTTCAGTGCAAATGGAATTAACTGATATATTGCGATCTAGTATAAAAAGAAATAAAACTAGCGATTGTACCTTAGTGTGCAATGGGTACGCCAAATAGGTATGGAAGGTCAACTGAGTAATTTTAATCTGAATCTTCATAAAATTTGCACTATATTAATACATTTAAATAAAAAATTAAATTCAAAATTCAAGACATTTAAGGTTCAATATTAACTACTTAAAACTTATAACTTTTTACATACTTGTTTAACTAGATATTAATTAAACTAGAAATACACAATTAGCACGTGAATTATTCTTCACAATTAAAAATTAACAATTAACAATTAACAATAGAAAAAATATTCAAATGATGTCGATGACATAACATATATGATAATAGTGATTTTTCTATCAAGATTCAACTATGTGGTTTTTTACAGTCAATTTCATTGACCCTTTTTTGAGTCAAACTCATTGACCTATATTTCATAAGTAGCAGTTCACAAGAGCCCATCTCTCACGAGAATGAATGAAACACTTAACACTCATTGCATTTAGGTCATGCTCATAGAGGTGAAGCACTAGGACCTCCCCCCTGAGGTCACCCATCCCAGTGCTACTCTAGCTCAATAGTGCTTAACCATAGATTTTCCTCCAGGTTTAAGCCCACTATTATTGCAAGCTCATTTAAAAAGCCTTCAACAAGTATTGTGTCTTATGATTAATTCATTAGAAATACCCTCAACCTCATTAATTGATAAGTAGGATATTTTTTCCACAACAAGTCAAATGGTGATATTGCTATTAATATTCAACTATGTAGTTTTTTATGTCAAATTCATTGTCCCACGTTTTATTAGTAGTGGTTCAAAAGAACCCATCTCTCATGAGAGTGAACATAATACTTAGCACTCATTGCATCTAGGTGATGCTCACAGAGGTGAAGCATCAAGACTTCCTAGAGGGTCACCCATTTGAGTACTACTCTAGCTCAAGCATTCTTAATAATAGAGTTGCCTCCAATCTTAAACCCACTTTTCTTGCAATCCTATTTGCAAAACCTTGATGCAGTGAGTTTTGATTGTTCTATTTATTCTTATATTTCATGTGATAAATATCAATTATTAAATCTTATGATAAATTACAAGTGAAGTGATTTACTATTGTGATATCTATGGCAAGAGCCAAGAAGTAAAACACAGGGATATAAATGTAAACAATTAATTGATAAGTAATAAAAACCAAAGAGGTAGAGAGAGCTTTTATTTGCACTACACTTGAATGTTTATTTAACTATTTAAGGAAAATATAAATCAATCACATCTTTTTCAGGAAAATATAAATCCATCGCCTTTAGTATTTGATTTCAACCTCTAGATTTAAAATATTTGGGAAGAGCTTGAAAACATAAATCTATGGGTAGAGTGTTTGTTTCCATACTGTAGCTTGTATTTATATTATCAAAAACTCATAAAAATATATTTTATTTTAATAAAAGGATACGAAGTTTGAGAAATACATAGCAATGTGTAATGCACAGAATGTTCAAGGTCATTGCTAGTATAACTAATTTCCATCAAGGACCATAATAGGTGTAACAAGGAACCATTAATGAAATCAATGGTCTAGGGGTCTGTGCAGGATCATGGTATGCCAAAAACTAGCGATGTGAAAAAACTAGTTTTTCACTCATCCAAAAGTGCACCCAAAAGTTTGTTGACTTTTGAGTAGGCCTGGGTGTCAATACACCTAGCCAAGCTAAAAGACAAATCTAAAGCATTATCGGATGTCCAATAATATCTGATATCTGATAATATTGGATGTTCGATAATATCGTATATTCGATAATATCGTATATCCGATATTCATCAATAATAATATATTGTTGCCCATGGTTGCATTCAACATTTTCATTGTGAAAATATTGAAGCAGCAAAGCCAAGCCAACAAAATCGTATATCAGATAGGGATCTGATATTAGATTTTCTACAGTACACCAGGTAAGTGAAATTATGTAGTTTCGTTCTTGTTTTTTGTTTTTGCATTGAAATTTATTATTTTTTTTAAAAAAAACTAGGTTTTATATGATATTATGCATTGTTTTTAAAAATTGATTATAAACTAGAGTTAAAATTTATATTGTTTATTCTATACTGATTTTGAATCAGACATGGATTTAGACCAATCTGAAAACCCTCCTTCTTAGTTTGTGAACAATCCATAACCACCTCAAAACAATCCCCCGCCTTCAGAAGACCAACCGTTCTCAAAACCTCAACCAATATAGGATCTCATAGGAGATAATCTAAATCATCTTAGAGGATATCAGAACACATGCAAATATCCCCTCCTTGCATCCCATGTTTTCCACGCTGAACTCCATTATTGAGAGCATGGAGAAACTCACAGAACAACACAATGCTACACTTCTTTGGTGTGAATCCATGCACGCCCAATTTGATGATGAGCTTGACTATGATCAAGTTATGGATCTAAACATAACAAAAAATGACATATGTAACATTTTTGTTGATCACAAAACTGGTTTAAAAGTAGACCCTAAAAAAACCCAAGTTGTCAATTAAATGGTCTAAAAATGATGCAATACGTGACAAATTTTGGGATCATTGGTGGATGGTTTTTGATAGAACACCCCACAACAATTTTGATGTCCCATTCTATTTCATACGGAAATTATATGTTGAATTTGTGCTTGGTCACAAAGTCAATTACTGGAGCATGAGACAGAACCAGGGCATGGGCTTAGGGGCTCCCCAGGACAGGCCAGGGGCACAGTGGGTGAAACCCTGCACATATGTCCCCCCTCCCAAGATTTCACCACCTCCCATTGTACAACATCTTGAAATTATTTCTAAGGCCGGCTCACAGACTATTCAAGCCATTCACACCTTGAGTGATCTAATCGTTAGGCAAAGTGCGACATTGTTGCCTCCTCATACTAAAGCTTATAGCCCTTCCACATCCTCCATGAGCTCACATGTGTGTGTGCCTCATACTTGCGTTATGTGCAAGAATATGTGCTTGGGTCCCTTGAATGATAGTGATGCATATAACTATGTGTTCAAGGTGGATGATACTACACAGCACACTATAGGTACTGAAGCATCCCATGGAGATGTGCATTAGAGGCATATAGAGCCACGAAATCCTACTATTACGGTAAGTGTAAAAAGTGAAATTGTTACATTGTATTTAATTTTAAACATTCATATTTTTAATATAATTTTCTTATAATGATTGCCCACTTATGTTTTTTATGCATTTCATTTATGTCTAGTTGATGATAGAGGAGGAGATGGCACAAGCGGAGGGGTCCATGCTTTCGGTCATTTCATTTGGCCTTGAAAATTCCACAATACATACATTTTTATGTACTCATTGGTTTCCTTTTATTATAATATTGTATACATTTATTTTATAATTTTTATGATGATCTTATTACATACTGATGCAAGTTTCACCAGTTGCCACTAGGGGGCAATGTGAGGGGGTTCAGGCATCTGGTGTTGACAAGGGGAAGGTAATTAAGTATTTTAGATTGATTAAGCATACATGTATACTTGTCACTTGGACGTCCTCATTTTTAATTACATGTTTTATTTGACAGAGGGTGGTGTCTGATGATGTTGTGAGACCGGTTCACCATGATAGAGTCATAGGCATCTCAATTCGCAGTGATAGCCCCACAGTACGTATATTTCTAAATTTATTTGTGTAGTTTACTATCAAGTATATATTTAATATGATCAAGTCATGATTGTATGAAAATTATCTGTTTGACTTTTGAAGGTCACCCCTAGTTTGAGGGAGGTACTAGGCCAAGGGTTTGTATCAATGATGACCCAACCGACATTTCTTGAAGAAAGTTCAACAAAGGTAAGTTTTGATGTTAATTGAGTTATATTTAAAACATGTATTTGCTACCAAGGATTTAACATTAAATAGTATAAGTCTTTCATCAATATCATGTTTGCAAACATATATACAGGTCAGAGTCAACATTAGTGGCATTGTCCCTTCGCAACTAAAGACATATATTAGGTCTCCTGGCTGCATGAGGAGACCGAGAGGCGAGGTACATGAGAGTTCAATTTTAAAAAAATATTTATTATTGTTGAATATGATTTTAAATTTTTTTTATTATTTGTAGAAACCATATAAATTAAGTAATATAACTTGGTGTTTCACTTTTGTGTTTGAATGCAGGATCCATCAGAGCCAAAGATTAGTTCGAAGAGACTTCACTTTGATCATCCACCAGTAGAATAGAATGTCCTAGAA